>JAGYYJ010002027.1:0-66370 GCA_019671005.1 Hibiscus mutabilis
ATATAGATACCTGATGACAAATCTCGCAATTTATATTGCCTTTCTCGTTGCACCAATGCTGCACGCATTTCCTATGTGCATACTGCAATTTAAACCACATATAGATTTCAATAAATGCTTAGCATAAACCTCATTTCATGTAATGTTTACTATTTTTAAAATGCGAAATTAGCACAAATTTTATGAGGTCCATTAAATTGAAAGCCGATTCGTGAAATCGGTTCCAATTCTTATCATGAAAAATAATGATAAGGAAAGAAACTACCTTGAGGCTGCCACTGCAGGCACAAGGAGTCTCAAGATTCTTAATGAAATCTTCATCCTGGCAAATGCGGCACTCGGCCGACTGAATCAGCGGCTCCTCCTCGTCGCCACTGGCGACCTCCTCCTCCTTAGAGACTGACAAGCGCGACGGCCCCGGATTCTCCTCTGAGGAAACAGCATCGGGCTCCACCGGCTTTACCAGACTGTCGACATTCAACACCAGTTGATCACTCATAATTTATCCAGATATAACCAAAAAATGAACAAAAAATCTTCGATTTCTACTAGATCATTCAACCGAAAAAATAAAATAAAATAAAATAAAATAAAATAATAGAAGGAAACCCGGAATCGCGCTGAGTAAGAGCACCGAAACCGGGGGTTCCCGAGCAAATGAGAGAATGAAAACGAATGGGAAACAGAGAAGTAAAAGAAATCTTAAAAATATTTACCTTTAGCGGGAAAATATGGCGAACTTGCGTTTAATTAAGAGAACGAAGAAATAGGAGAGAAAATTACCAATTAAGCTTTTTATTTTTATTTTTATTTTTATTTTTATTTTTATTTTTACTCTTGTTTAGATGTATACATCCAAAATAGTCGCATCATGTGATGCTCGTTCGGCACTATTTTTAAAATTGCGTTTGGCTGTCGAACAGAAAAACTCTGCTGAACGTTTTAATTTTGGGCTGTTTTACCCTATTTTCCATCAAATTTGATTTCAAATGCAATTATTAGAGAAGCTTAAATATGCTGCTTTTTTCAGAACGCCGCTTCTCTACCCAGCTCACTTTTCGACAACTGTGCCGGACAGACCCTAAATCTATTATTTGAGACACAACATCGGACTTTGATAAAAAAAAACAATAAGCCTAGCGACATTAGTAATAAGACTATGACTTGTGCCTATCTCGACCGCTAACCATGTATTTTGATACTTTTGTTAACGATGTTAATTTTTGATGTCATGATAATATACAATTGTATCACATATTAGTATGTCGCCGTCGCGTATCTTCCAAAAAATGATTTAATGTACCAAAACAATCAATGATTAAAGTTTGAATATTAGCATGGGAGCAGAAATTCTTTACGTACGAGGATGTTGTCTAGTTCAGATGTAACTTAGGAGAAAAGAGAATGTTATCAAATGAATATTTAAAACTTTTTTTTATACGTTTTCCCTTTCTAAAATTCCTATGCCTGGACTTGTTGCATGAAAATTTCGAAATGGCAACAACAATTAGAAAAAAGAGAAATAAATGGCAACTTTGGCCAAGACTGAGATTTCACTCATAGCAAAACAACAAACAAGCCATTATACACAGCATTTGAGGAAGAAGCAGGGACAAAGCTCTGAAAATAACCCCCTCCCTCCTTCCCACAACTAACACATCACACTCCTTTTTTATCTAATCCTGTAGTATAGGTAAAAATTAACAAGCAAGTGGTACAATAGTACGGTTTTTGGTTCACGACTTCCCGGTATATACAAACTCGGAATCTAGTCTTCTATCCACGTATCCCCGTGAAAAGATTACACTCCATCCTATGTTAAAAGTTTGATGATATACAATCTTACATTTGCCACTCGCATTGTGATCCTGAGCGGAGGACATGGTAAACCAAGGAAGCATAATGATAACATACCATTACAGCACTTGCATTGTCTTCCTTGGTTGCGAACTTGTAAGCATGTTTTCGATCTCCTCTGGACAATGGTATCAACTTCTGCCTATACAACTCACTATGTATCGTCCTTTCTCTAGATCATAAACTGTCTTCAACTGGGGTTTCCTCCATTTTGATATAGACCAAGCTACGAACATCAATATTGCAGAAATGGCAATGATGGAAAATAGCGTGGGTGAATCACTGCTGGAAATGGTAGTTATCCAATCAGTTTCCTGTATATCCAGCTTGGCTGTGCTTTGCATATGAAAGCTCCCAAGGCCCAATCAAGTGGTATGTTTTCTACCTGATTAGCAAAGCTGATCCTGTTTATGATAGAATCCCATTGGTAAAATTTCAATTGTAAGAGAACTAATAAAAACTATTGACGGATCTCTAAATTGATATTTTTCATATCAAGGAAAGCCAAAGTGACCAAAAAGTCATTGACTTGACTAGTAAGGTAGGAAATATACCTTTCATCCTCCAAAGCAATTCCAAGGCTATCATGAAGTAAGGCCACAATATACGCTGAAGAAAAGCAATAGCGCAACAGTTCTTCCTCATCGAGTGATTGGTGTTTCTTCTTCAATTTAGACCAATCCTCTCCACAGAAATGTTGCCCAGCCATCATTAGATCAGAAAGAAATGCCCTCTGGCGCAACCTAAAGAACTACTCAAACACGAGGAGACAAACAAAGAAATTGAAGCCTTTTAGAAAACAGAAACTCAGTGCATCTAAGAAAACATCACATGGGTTTAGGATGTGCTTGCACATAAGCCAGTAGGAAACCAAACATTGTGAATTATACCTTCGAGGTATACAAGAAATTCTCTGTAGCCAAAAAATTTCCTTGGAGTTTGGGCATGAAAACTGACCCCAAATAACAGTGATAATTGGAACATCTCTCTGCAACTCAGAATATATAATGATTATTATCTAGTAGCACAAGGTAATGCAAATGTAGTGGCTCTAAGAGAGTTTGTTACCGTTTCCTTTATGTAATAGCCTTAGTGCAGCAGATCTGCACTCTGAGAAGTTACCCCTAGCTTGAAGTTCAGAACTATGTCTACTTTTTTCAGCCATAAAACCTAGTGAAAGATTTGATGACCGAGGCAAGTAACCTTTAGGTGTACAAGGATCTATGTACATTTCCTTGTGAAGAGAGTCAGCAGCTGCATTGGGGAAAGAAAAAACATAATGAGCCATATAAACACATAACTTAACTAACTGGTAAGTCCACCTCATCTATACTAAAGGTAACAGATTCTATGAAAATATCCAACAAAAAACTTACTCAAACAACCTTTTTGATACACCCCTCATCAATAAGCCATAAATGACCAAAGGTAAAAGAAGACAGCTTTTAGAATTAAACATTCAACCCAGCATGAATAGTCAAAAGCATAATATACAAACAGTGTTCATACTCAAATCTAGATCTCTTCCTTAAGCTTTAAATTGCAAGATTCATGGAGATGATTAAATTACAATCCAGCATGAGAGAAATTCCTAGTTGGAGTTCAATGCATGATTTCAAGTACTTCTAAGCCTGCAAAACTTTGACAGAAAGCAGAAAAGTCAAAACATACCGGGACTGAAATCTCCTTTAATAAGTGTTTCCCTTAATGATTCGTGAGCAGCATCCTGGAAAATATTGACAAAAGTTAAAAGCTCCTATGTCAAACGGATTTCTTGATAGAATTTCCAATAACAAGCTACAAAACTCACAATGCAAAGCCATATCAAAATAATACTAATACTAGTTAGAAGTTAGATCTGCATTATATCGTTATTGTTTTTAAAGGGACAAAGGAAAAAAACTGGCAGGAGGACAGTCAATCAGTCATTATCAATTTCAGAATTTACAAAAAAAAAAATTATTCTCACTCCACTTGATTTATTTTTGGCTATGAAAAACAATCAAAATATCTCATTAGAATTGCAAGAAAGTTAAACCAATTTTTTTAAAAGCCTACATTTGAAACACAACAACAAACAAAAAAGTAGAAAAAATAGCTAATGCATGCAAATGTTACCTGGCCAAAATGAAGAAAGCTGTGACTGTAGAGATTGTAAGTGAAATTCCCAAACTTGATGAAGCGTGAAAACTTAGACGGCATAAACTCACTTGAGACAAAGGTTACCTGAAATAAGTATAACAACAAGTTAATGGCGATCTTACTAGAGCTTCTCAACTTATACATTAAGTCCACCAAGTAAAGAACATACATAATGCCATCAAATGCATTTGCAATGAGTTGAAGTTATAGCTTCTTGTTCTTTTAACCTCTTCTTTATCTGACATTGTGTATAGTTCTGTTGCTTTAAACAGCAGTAATGTCTTTAACAACAATAAATTTCTGCATGTTAATTCCTGGTTTTTTGGAACGACACCAACTTATTTTCCTGAACAGACAACAAAGTGTAGTTCATAGCTCACACTAAACACCTGCTTCATAGTTACACGTTCAACAAAGAAAGATTACAGTGGACTATGAAGTATGAACTAATCTGAGATATCATTACTCAATACACAAGAAATAGCTTCAAAGGAGCAAAAATCATGTTTATTAAAAAGAGCAAAAAATAAAACAAGAAATTGCTTCAAGGAACTCTAATGCATAGGGCCATTAATTAGAAGCTCTAATAACTTGTAAATTCTGGTGTGGAAGAATCCAAATTACTCAATCGAAATGCTACATCAAAGAATTCCAAATTAAAGAATCTAGAAGCAGGGAAGACTTAAGATAACAAGAAACCTGAGCAGATGCGCCGCCAAGTTCAATAATTCCAGTCGTATCTAGAGGATTACCTCCAAGAGTACCGAGAGCATAGTTTGCAACAACCCAAGCATAGACCCCCTCATCAGAGCCTAAGACAGTATGAAAAGCCAAAAATTAGCCTCCATAATGTGGATCAGTGATTTGAAACTACAACATAAACATAAGGACTGATCTTTATTTAGGCCCCGGATACATAATGAATACAGTCGGGAGAAAAAGATGAAAAGCAAAACTCAAAAAATATCCCAATAAGTTATTGTTTGTTATCATTTTCGTTGTTCCCCCTAAAATGTGACTTCAGCCAAAATCACTCAAAACATGGTCAAGTACTATAATTCCTACAACTAAAGATGAACTTAAACCTCTTAATACTCTTCTATTCCTATTTACATGTCGGATTCAGAACACATCATATTCTATTACAACTAAAGTAACCCATATTGTATTACCTGTAATAACCGACGCCCATTCATCGTGAAACATAAACCCAGACACCCTAAGCACCTTCCTGCACTCCTCCAAAATCTTGTCCTGCAACTCAACATCCAACAATCTCAGCCCCGCCGTCGCCATTAGCCTAATTTCCGTCTCTCCCCACTGTTCTTTTGGAACTTTCTTCCTCCCAAAATCCAGAAGTTCACCCAAAGAATCCGACACTGCTTCCGGCTGCTCCCCGTAAGCTGACAAACCCGGATTAACTTTCAAGCTATCTGACCCTACTCTAAAGTCGAAAACCAGGTTTTTGCTTCGATCAACTCTGTATCGAAACACGTGGATCCTCGTTCCTGTGCTTCCGCCATCGATTATGATTCCGAATTTTGTGGACTCTGCTGACGAGAAGAGGAAAATATAACTAAAACCCAATAAAGCGAGAGACGTGACGATTGAAATTGCAAAGATAGAAGGGGTTAGCCTGGTTTGCCGAGGGTTTCGGGAAAAAAGAGCGGTGGATCGGGAACTGGGTCGGATTTGGAACTTAATCGGATCCATTTTAGGTGGGTCGGTGACGGGTTTGGGTTTGGAATCGACCCGTTTTCGAGCATGCAATCGTGGCATCAAGAGATGAACAAATGTTGTTGGGGAAGAAGCATGTGACTTGTTAAGAACACTACTCAAGAACAAAAAAAATGGAATTATAATCGAAATTGAAGAAAATAAAACGGTGTAATCGATTGAAACTTGGATTTTTAGGGTTTCCCCTTCGAATTGGGATTGGACCGGAGAGGAGAGACTGTCTCTCTCTCTAGTCTCTCTCTCTCTCTCTCTCTCTCTCTCTCCTATCTGATTTTTGTTGTGAGTTTGTGTTTCTAGTTTCAAGCTTTTTTACCAGCACAGGGGGAGCGATGGAAAATTTCCGGTTCGGTTCGTGCTTAGAAAATTCTCCTAACCGGTTTGGACTTATAAGTTGTTGGATAAATTACATATTTCAGCTCTTAACTTTTTTCTTACTCCTATTTTAGCTACTGAAATCTAAAAAAATTTATTTAATCATTAAACTTTTGAATTGTTCCTGTTTTTATCACTTTGTCCTTATATAATTAACCGTGTTAGAACTGCGCATTTAGCTTTTAAAAGTTATGAAATGACCTCAAAACTTTCTTATTTTTTGTAAAAAAACTTTTGATATCGAACCCTCTGTGATTTCTCGACGATGGAGATTTTTTTTCTAAATCCTAATGGTAAGTTGGTGAAGAAAGAGACGAACTATATATTTTGATTCCACGTTGATCGGACGATACAAATTGTAAATCAGAGTGGTTTTAGATATAGGGGTCTTATTTAAATTTAGAGTTTAAATTTAATATTTAAGTTTAAATTTAAGATTTATAATTTAAAATTTAGAGTCGAAGGATTTAAGCATAAAATAAACTTGTTTCGTAAAATAAATTTTACACCGAATAAAAAAACAACTCTTAAAAAATAATGATAATAAAACTTCAAATTTCAATTGCATTTTCCATTCGCACAACAATACTTGCCTACTTCATAGTGTGTTGTGTGTAATTCTTTAGTCCATGAATGTGAAAGCAATGGCAGATGCAATGCTGCAGATTTTTTAATAAAAAAATTATTATCATGTGCCTCATTAAAAACTTTCCTAACTTAAATAGAAAAAAAAAAGAATATGCATAATAATAAAAAAATACATTAAAGTAGCAAACAAGCTAAACTCGACAACATAAATCACAAGCTAAACTCGACCAGAAAGATAGCAAAAACAACCAAAGATCAAAGAACGCGAGCCTAGAGGCTTTAACGGTGATCATCCGCCTGGAAAATAGGAATAATCGCATCTGAAGGGACATAGTAGAAAACCCCTTCCATGCTCATTGACTGAGCTAATCGAACAAGACCATCGGCCACTTAATACCGTCTCTAGAAACATACTGAAATACAACCTCCTACCGTCGGCTACACGCAACATGAATGTGAAGAAGAAGGAATCGAGCTTCATCTCTAAAATCGTTCCATTAGATAAGCCGAATAGCATCTTAACAATCTGTCTCAATCACCAAATGTCGATAGCAATTTCCCCAAGCAAACTTATGTCTAAATGAATACCCCATAGCTCGGCCTCAATGATAAACCCAATACCAATAAAACGCGCAAAATCTTGTTGCCATCTTTCCTCATGATTCCGAATCACCCCACACACATGCAATCATGCCATCAGAACTCTTCCGCGATCCATCACAGTTCAGTTTGAACCAACCCATGCAAGGAGGGCTCCAACCTTGATTCGGCTGACCCCTTGGCCAGGACCTTGAGCCTGGGCATACTTCCAAACCAAGGCACGGCTACAGGCAGTCTGTATCCAGCAGCTGCGCTCAATTACCGAACCACGATTTTTCAAATCCGAGTCAAATGTTACATCATTTCTTTGGAGTCACAAATTTCAAACAATAATGTCAAAAGGCAACTCTCAATTATGTGCATCTCGAGCAAAATATTCAGGGTGAGTAAGATTAATTCGAATTCACTCACGAATTTTCATAGTGAAAAACTCCTTAACTCTATCGCTTTTAATGAGTGATATCCACACGGGTCCAGCGGCAGATTTTTAAATCTCATCTAAACCAATAATTGGTAGATCCAAAGTCTTAAGAAATGCTCGGTTCCCATTGGCAGCTTTGCCATCTGCTCCCAAGTGTCACCATCTCCCTTAGTTTTGCATTTTCAAAGAAATATGTTACTCATATTCGAATGTGAACATATAATACAAGTATTTTTTAAATTCAATTTGCTCCATTTAAAGCGTCATTATTCGAATTTTAAACATTGTTTAAAAAATCTCATCATGTTAGACCAACACACCCCAAACCTTAAACTCATGAATATTGCTTAGTTGTCCCAATCATTCAACCACATTCCAAATAATTTGTCAAAATATAGATAAAATAAGAGCATTTAATTGGTCAAGTGTTAAGAATATTCATCCGCTTCTACTTGTGTGGGTTCGAATCTTTACATTTGCATTGAGAATTTAAATATCTCTATTGTACCATTTATATATATAAACATGGGTAGTTCGAATATTGAAGGGGGCATGTATAATTTTTTTTTTTTTGGATAAGTGTGGCATGTATAATTTATTAAAATAAAATATCAGATTACTCTTTTAAGCAACATAAAAATGATTACAAAACATTCCAATATCAACATTTTAAAAAACATCACTATAATTTTTTGAGAAAATTGTTACATATATATATATTCTAAAGATTGTATTTGTTGCACATGTCCAGAACTACCCACGTATAAAGGAACAATAAAATTAAAATAGTAAGCGCCGAATTTGTTCATACCATAAAAGAGAGAAGGTTTTCAACATTATAGTACAATTATATGATAGTATTTATTCTTTACTTTTAATTTTTTAAAAAGACATAAATACCGTGAAAGTGATGTGCAGGCTACGCTGTTCAAACTCAAGTCACCTATAACAAATTCTCCAACATTAATGTGGCTTAATATGAACATGGAATTGAAAACATGGGCGAATACGTTACCTTAACATAACCATTTGTAATTGTTAATTTATTTGTCAGAAACTCAGCATATCCAGTTTCAAATTCCAAACCCACAAACCTGCTATTAAATGCCTATAAAAGCAGCTTTTAGCAACGTTGAATCAGTCATTCTCAAACTCTTCAAAGTCCAAACATTAACTAGAAAAAACCAGAGACAAAAGAAAATGGTGTCCAAGTTTTTCATTTTTTATCATTCTTCTGGTTCTACAGTATCTGGCAGTTGCTTGTATTTCCCAGGATTTTGATTTTTTCTACTTTGTTCAACAATTGAGTTGTTTGGTTGCTAAGAAAAAAATATAGTTTTTTTTTTAATTTCTTGCAGTGGCCAGGTTCATACTGTGATTCAAACAGCAGTTGTTGTTACCCTACAACAGGTAAGCCTGCTGCTGATTTTGGCATTTATGGACTTTGGCCTAATTACAATAATAGTTCCTACCCTCAAAATTGTGATCCTAGCAACCCTTTTGATGAATCCGAGGTAACTTTTCGATCAGTGATTTAAATAACGGTTGCAACGTTGTTACGTGACAGGCATTTGTATCCGACTTTGATTCTGGAATACGAGTAATGCAGTTCAAAACTGTTAAACACTGCAGATTTCGGACCTCATCAGTAACATGAACATGAACTGGCCAACACTGGCTTGTCCAAGCGGAAGTGGTGAAAGTTGCTGGTCTCATGAATGGGACAAACACAGAACGTGTTCCGAATCAGTCTTCGGTCAGCACGGCTACTTCGAAACAGCACTCGGCTTGAAGCAACAAACCAACCTCCTTCAAGCTCTCGAAACTGAAGGTAATCCGTTAAAAAATAAAACTACTTCCCTATACAGACCTGCAAGTATTTTTCTGACATTAGAATCCGGGTATTTTAGGGATCAAACCAGGTGAAGGAACACACAGCTTGGAGAACATTAAGGATGCTATAAAAAAAGCGACCGGACATACGCCGTGGATCGAGTGCAATCAAGATTCGTCCGGGAACAGCCAGCTTTACCAGGTGTATCTGTGCCTTGATCTAATGCCCTGTTTTCCCTAAATCGGGAAATGTGGTTCTGAGATCGAATTGCCTTCCTTTTAACCTATTTTGTATTTGGAATTTTTCCCTGCATTTGTAATTTGTTTAATCTGCTCATGTTGTCTGCCACATATGTATCATTTTTATCGTCTTATAATTCATTTTAAGTAAATCATTTTCCAGAAAATCAATTATAGTGAAACAAACAGACCTTTAGTGATCACCGAAATGCAGCCCTCGACATGAACAAGGAACTGAGCCGACACATACCCGATCATGGGCGCCAACATTACGTTAACATAAAAATCTGTAACAATCAAATGTATCTGTCGGAAACTGAGGATATCCGGCCCCAGATGCCAAAAATAAAGTAAACAAAGCATGAATTGTTATGATTGACCAAAATGTAAAGCAAAAGTTAAGCTTTTTAGTTTTAGAGCTCAAAACCTGGGTAATTGTTTTGGAATTGGACGGTTGCTTCCTTTGGTCTAACTGCTTTTTCTTTAAGCCAAATATTCAATTGAGTCGTCAAGTTCTACAAGCAAGAATGTAAGAATTCATTTGCTACTACAAGATAACGAGAACACAAAGCCAAACTGAAAGTGACCCATTTTTTTGGGTAGGTCTACGGTGAGCATAGTCGCGATACGGCTACAGTGCGATGTCAATCGAAAATGTTACAAATTACGAAACACAGAACAAAATAAATCAAACAGTGTAGTATTTTCAGTTTCGTATTTCATGTCTTTTAACATTTTCGGTTGGTGCCGTACAATAACTACACCATGCCTTAAGTTAGACACGTCCCATTTTTTTCCTTTTTGAATGGCATTTTTTTGCATTATGTCAGTTTATTACGTATTGATTAGGTCTAAAGTTGTTCGCAACATGTTAGTTCAAAATAAACCAATATGTTTTGTCCTTATATTATAAGTAAATTAATATTGCAGATTGCTTCGTTAATAGTTCTAAAAATTATCGAAAAACAACCACAAAAAAATAAATTTAGCCATAGGAAACTGTTGACTTTTTTGATTAAGGACGTGCACTATGATGATTGCTATACAAACGTCAACTTAAGATAAAAAAATCGTGTTATAAAAGTAGACGAAATCAAATATAAAAAAATCATAAAAAAATCATAAAAAATAGATTTTTATTGAAAGTATAAATAAATAAAACTAAAAAAATTAACATCAGATAATCATCATAAAATTAATGTTTTCGTCCGCATAAAAGAAGAAAAAATAGGAAAGATCCGAAGTTTATGTCGTTACATATGATTTTCCTATCCGTTTTTAATCGAAAAAAAAATATCATGTTTTGACCTTTAAAAATAACAAAAATAAAAGATAATCTTACCAAGCAAACCAATCCTCAATGAAAACGATTAAATTGCATGTGGCTTTCGGCTATTAACAACGGTAGGCCGGACAAAAAAAAACTTTTCTTTTTTAGTGTTTATTTTTATGCTCCAATATTAAAAATTTAAATTTTAATAATTTTAAATTATAAATTATAAACACTATATTCTTAATTTTTTAAACCATAACTATAAACCTTAAACTTTGATATTAAATCTTAAATTTAATTTTTTTTAATGTGAGAATATAAATATGGGTACCGAAAAAGGGTAAAGGTTTGTCTTCCCATAGGCCATGTTTGTTTCATTTCTTATCCAAGTGCCCAATTAATTGGCTGCCTAACTCGTTTAAAGCCAATAAAATAAAAGGTTAACCAACTACCATTGAAGAACCTGTTACAACATGCAAGCATATGCTGCCATTAATATCCCATGTCCCTTTTTGCCCTATAAATATATCCACCTATCAGAACCCAAACTTCAATCATTTGTTTCAGGCAAAAAAAAGAAGAAAGAAGCCTCTGAAAACATGAAACTGAACTCATGTTCAATCACTATTATCAACCTTCTCGTAGTACTAAACTTTTCAGTTCTCTGTCTTTCTCAAGATTTTGATTTCTTCTACTTTGTTCAACAGGTAATGAATCCCATGAAATCGGTTTTTATTATATCTATTTATTTAATCTTTGTCTAACTCGTGTTTTGGAGTTTGAGTTATAAAATCGGTTCATGTTATTCGTACAGTGGCCAGGATCATACTGCGATTCGAAACAACATTGTTGTTACCCGAAGACAGGGAAGCCTGCTGCAGATTTCGGGATCCATGGACTTTGGCCTAACTACAACGACGGTGGCTACCCTTCCAATTGTGATCCCGACACTCGGTTTGACAAATCCGAGGTACATCATATTTGTAACACTATCCAATAAAATGAACACAAATGGTTTGAATCAAATTAGATGTCGACGGAGGTTTTAATAACAAGTCTTTTATCAATACACCAATGACAAAAATTTTCGAATATTAAAACCGACAAAGTTATACAAACAAGAATACAAGACACAGCTTTAGCACAAAACCATTCTCATATTGAACTGAATTTCAAATAATACATATTGTGTTTGAAGATTTTTCCCTTTTAGATCATTTTAATCACTGCTCTAGAAATTCCGAATTAATACATATTATTTTTATATTTTCTTAATATGCTGATGTGATTATAAGGTATTATATTATTTTTATGTTTGGTTAGCTAATAACTGGACTTTTTCTTCCCATTTTAATCGAAATACTTTTATCACGCGACAACATCTATAACTATCCATTTCGTCACCTTCCATGTCGATGGGAGTGGGACCAGACAAAACCATGCCACCCAACTAGTTTTATGTTTGGATTTGGTCCAATGTCTTTCGTAACTTCAAATTATACCAATTGCACCCAAATTCCCAATTATTTACTTGCATTATACTCTATCAACATATTGTTTATCCACACTAATACACAATCATCATTTACACAACAAACAGATTTCAGATCTGATTCGGACAATGGAGATGGATTGGCCAACTCTTTCCTGTCCCAGCAACGACGGAATCAAGTTCTGGACTCACGAATGGCTCAAGCACGGGACTTGCTCCGAATCCGAACTCGACCAACGCCAATACTTCGAAGCGGCAATCGCATTGAAAAGAAAGGCCAACCTCCTCAACGCTTTAACAAATGCAGGTACTCTCAGAATTCATTTTCTTTTACTCGGACTCGGATCTTTAAGTATGTGTTGAATATGAACATTTGACGTGAAATTCGTGTTCGTAGGAATCAAACCGAACGATGAATTCTATAAGTTGGAGGCCATTAGGGATGCCATAAAGGAAGCAATTGGGTATACTCCTGGTATTGAGTGCAATGTGGATTCATTTGGGAACAGCCAGCTTTATCAGGTTTATTTGTGTGTGCACACTTCTGGGTCAGGTTTCATTGAGTGTCCTTTGTTACCAAGGGCTAGATGTGGTTCAAACATCCAATTTCCAAAGTTTTAATATTTTAATTCGACTGTTTTCAATTTGATACTTAATTTATTCACCAGATTGATCATTATCCTTTGGTGAAATCTCTGTAATTCACAATATAAAGAGAGTTTGAATCTCTTGTAATGTGGTTCATCCATTGATGATTGAACTCTGAAATTTCATTTAAATTAATATTGTTCAACTGTTACGATGTACGGTCAGATGATAAATAGAATATATTCAAATTTAAATCATAATAAATATAAATAAAATTGATAAAATCAAAATATATAAAAATATATAATTGTTTGCTTGGTACATGGACTATGTCCAATTACTCAATGTTATACAATATTTTTTGTCTCAATTTTATACATGAAATATTTCGTTGTCAACCACTTAGGTAATTTTTGGGCTAAAGGGTCAATTTTATCTCTGTAGTAAATTAAAATCAGCAATGTTGCCCTTATTTTTTTTGCATCAATTTTGCCCTCAAATTAAACTAATTTTAGCAATGTAACCCCTTGACCGTAATTGCTTAACGAGATCGTTAAGTTCTGCGCAGTAACCTGCCACGTCGCCCATTGTCCCCAGGTGACATGCTAAGCTGGATGTTGAACGGTCAAATTTGGTAGCCTAACGTACTGCTAACATGGACATGTATTAAAAAATTAATTTTAAAATTAATTAGGGTTTTTAAATCTTGTTTTGTTTGTAAATATATACAAAAAAAGAAGATTATTGAGATGCAGCAAAAGTTGCAGACTTAGATGGACTAATTATCTCAGGCCAGGAATCAAAAGAGGCAACTTCACTCCTCCTGAAGAATGGATGATTGTTCATTTGCAAGCATTATTGGGTAACAAGTAATCCTCGATCCTTCCATTTTTCTTATAGAATTTCTGATTTTGATCGTTTTTTTCTTCAAGATGTATGGAATTTTTTGTTTGTTTGTTTTGTTTATAGATGGGCAGCCATAGCTTCGTATTTACCACAAAAGAACTGATAATGACATAAAGAATTACTGGAACACCCACTTGAAGAAGAAGAAGAAGCTAAGGAAGTTCCAGTCAGCTTTGGAGCCTTCTCCGATGGCAGCTACCGACGAGATCTTTTCCGGTGACGGTACCGGCACTCAAGGTGATTCGAGTAATGTTAAACTAAACCAAAGCTGCTCTTCTTCTTCTTCTTCTTCTTCTTCTTCTTCTTCTTATGCTTCCAGCACCGAGAATATTTCTCGTCTTCTTCAAGGTTGGATGAGATCGTCACCGAAGATTAACGGTGACAGTATTGGAAGGTTTTCTTCAGCTGCTGCGAATTGTGATTTGATCTCTCGTGGAGATTATCAGTTTGAATTGATTCTATCATTCGAGAACATGAACAATAATGTGACGATATCAATGGAGAAATCTACTTCGAAGGGTACACTCCAAGAGTATGAAAATGGTGGAAATTCAAACCCAGAAGAAAGAAAGCAAAAAGGTAAGAGTGTTAAATTTAAAAACTTTAATTAATTTTGAAATTAATTTTTTAATATATGCCCACGTCAGCAGTATGTTATATCATTAAATTTGATTGTTTAACGTCTAATTTAAATAACAGGCGACGTAACGGGGTATTACGTAAAATTTAACGGTTTCGTTAATCAATAATCAGTTAAAAAGTGATATTGTTAAAATTAATTTGATTTGAGGATAAAATTAATAAAAAAATTAAGGATAACATTATTGATTTTAATATGTATAGACAAAACAAAAATTGAAACGTGATATTTTAAAAAATATCATTTATTTAAGGTATAATATTAAGATTAATCCTAAATAATTTATTATTTTTCAATTTCGCATTTAAGATCTAAATATACAATAATACCTTTTATTTTAAAAAAACATTGAAGTCAACCAATGATTAACATGTAATACAATATTAAAAAAATAATTTTGTAGATTTTGATTTTCTATTTCCTCTTTTGTCACTCGCTTTTCTCTTTTTGTCTTTGTCTTTCGAGAGATTATTAGATGAGTCTGACTCACTACGTTATTATAATTTTAATCAATAAGGTTCATTCATCTCATTTTAATGGCCACCCATTTTTTATTGACATGTGAAGATTTATTTTTTAAAAATAAAATAAATAAATTTTATTAATTAAAATTACGAATAACGTTATAAGCCGGATCTATCTAATAATTTTTCATGTCTTCCTATTCTTATATTTTTCCCTATAAGGCCTTGGCCTGGTCAAGTGTTATCAGCCCATTATTCTTTAATTTGTACACGCAACCTTTGCCACTTGAAAAAACTTTGGTGATCACTTATTTTTTTATTAACTAAATAAATAATTATATTTTTAAGATAAATGTCAAAATTTAAATTTACATAAAATAAAATAATATTAACATTTTGACCACTGATTTAGTTAATAAATCTCTGATGAACACTTATTTAATTATATAAAACATTTATTAACAAATCGAACCCATCAAATAAGTTATTAACATTTATTAAAGATAAAACTATATCAATAATTGTTAAAATATAAAAAGGATTGTTTTGATCATTAATTTTTTAAAATTCGCACAATAGACAACAACTTCTAGAATAAATGGTTAAAAGCTTTTAGTTGACACCTCTCCTCCCGTAGGTTGTAGGTTCTAGACCAAGTAGGAGCAAATTTTCCCTTTTTCCTCTTCCTAAATAAGAATTGTTCAAAAAAAGTCGTAAAATAATAATTACATTTATGAATTGTTATAAAAAATAATCATTTAATATTGTAAAATAGTATAACAATTAATCATTATTTTATAATAATTTAATAAATTTTATTAATAATTTGATATCAATTGGATAAAATTAATTTACTTCATGTCAATAAATCTAGAGTGGTCCCTAAATTAGGCCTATATATTTTTAACATTTGCTAAAATCAACTAAATACAAGATTCACTAATTGACAAAATGGTCAACGATGCTTACCATACCCTATTTTATATATATTCAAATCCAGACCCGAAAGTGTAATATTTCTACTTAATCACAAAATTAACGAAATATCTCTCTTAAATACATCAAAAATAAAACAGAAAATTAAATGTTAATGATAAATATAGAACGGTCCATAGGTTAGGTGTACAAGTCATTAGATGATTTTTACACTATATTTAATTTAAAATTCATTAAAAATAGCATGTTGACAAATTCAGGGCGGTCCATATGTTAGGTTTATAAGTTCTTAACATTTGTTAATGCTAAGCATATATGTTCTCTAAAATACATTAAAATAAAAATAAAAAAGTGCATGTTGACACATTCGGAACAATCCATAGGCGAGATCTATAAGTTCTAAACATTTGCTAAAATTAACAATATATGTCTTCTAAAATACATTAAAAATGCATGTTGATAAATTTTAGAATTATTCACAAGTCAGGTCTATAAGTTCTCAATGTTATTTGTCGAGATATTGATTTTAATGTAACTAAAATAAAAAAAATTGACTTAAACTAATTTGCAAAAATATTTTAAAGGTCTATTGATTTGAAAAATATATCTTAAAGGGTTTAAAGAGTTTTTGACATGCTTAAAATGATTTTAAAATAGTCAAAATTTTCATACTCGTACTAGTACATGCACACTGTGTACCGCTACGCCCTTGTCCTCATTTTGAGTCAATTTTTCAATAGCCAAAACTCGTACCGGTACAGGTTTAGCCGTACCGATACGCAAGGTGATGTACTGTAATATCCCAATTTTTGAACTAGTGACCAAATTGTAATTTTTGAAAGTTTAGGGGTTAAAGTGTAAACTTTGGAAAAGTTGAGGGACCAAAGTGTAATTTTCAAAAGTTATGTAAGTTAACCCCGTAAATGAATAGTTCACCCCGAGAGTGGCATTTCCATGTTACTCGAATTTTTCGTACGAGGCTTATATTATTAGCATTTTTGGATCGAATGAATTGTTAAGTGTGCTCAAGTCAGAGTAGAACATGGATGGGTGACCTAATGGGAAGATCCCATATTCAATATTTTAGCTAATAAAAAAGATTTATTTTAAGTTAGTAATGTTCAAAATGGATTGTGGATATAAGATTTCTAAGAGAAAAGACATCCGGTACCGGTAATTATTGGTATATCGGATCGAACTGAAATTTTAAAGACAGTTCCAAGAAATTATAGAAAGTTCATAAAATAATATTTTATGAATATTTTATTATATTTGGTTGGATTCTAACTAGATTTAGTTAGATGGTGATGGAATGACAATTTTCAAGACTTGTTGTAAATAAAGTCTAGTTGGAGGGCAAATTGGACATTTTCCATGGATGACATTTTTGAAAGATTTTGAAACTTTGAGGGCAAATTTGAAAGATGAAAAACACATGGATTTGATCTTGGCCATTGATTTTGATGAGATTAAATCTTGGCCATTATAATAAAAGGGCAAGGTGGTAATTTCACTATTTAAATGAATTTTAAATTCATTTAATATTACACATGGATTAAATATGTTAAAATATGATAAAAAATCATCCTAACACCCCCAAGGCTGTTCGAATTCAGCAAGAAGAAGGAAAAAGGAAAGTTTCAAACTTTCAAGCCAATTTTGAAGAAAATCAAGACTAGTTTCAAGTAAAGTTTATTTGGGTAAGTTGTTCTACACTTGATTCTCTTCAATTTGATAGTATTTTTGCATGATAAGAATCAAGTATGAGTTATGTTTGAATAAATATTGATTATGGAAATTGAAGTTGATGATGGAATTAGACTTGTAGTTAGTTAATTTGATGATTTAAACATGGAATTAAGGTTGAATTTGGATAAATTCCATGTTAGAGATTATAAACCTAACCCTAAAATTTGATGGTTTTGGTTAGAAAGTTAAATTGAGGATGGGATTGATTGAATTATGATGTTAGGAGGCTTATTTTGATGATATATTGAATAATTTCCCCAAGTTGTAAATTAGGGACTATTTCGAAATTTTGGAAAAATTGGGGGAAATTATTGTGAATTTTATTTTAGCATGGGAGTCATTGAATTATGATGAAATAGCTTGAATTAGTGATTAGGGACCAAAATGATTTTTTTTGGAAATTCAAGGACCAATTCGGCAATTTAGTAAGAGTTAGGGATTGATCTTGAATTTATGGAAAATTGTAGAATTGAAGATTTAAGCATGTTATGAAAGTTGAAGTATTAAAATGTCAAGAAAGGAAATATAAGGGACCAAATTCGAAAAGAAAGTTTGGTTAGGGACTAAAGTGAATAAAGTTTGGAAGTTAAAGGAAAATCTATAAGGATGTTAGAATTAAGAAAAATGTTTAATTGTACATTAATTTAATGTACAAAAGCAATATAGTGACCAAAATGTCACTTTTATAAAGCTTAAGGACTAAAAGGATAATAGTCCAAAATAAGTAAATAGTAATGAAATTGTTTAATTTGAGCTTGAACAATTGATTGAAGATCAAAATGGTCACTAATGACCTAGGGACCAAATCGGCAATCATATGAAAATTTGGGAAAATTTCAGAAATATTTTATATTCGAATAATTATGTCTTGAAAGTAAGTTAATAATGTTAGATTTAAGTCTAACAAAGAATAGTGATAAATTATGTTCAATTGGTCTTCTACGGCTCAAAAGGAAATTGAGGAAGACCCGAGTAACAAAAAGAAGGAAAATATTATCGACTAAGCTTAGTGAGGCTATCTAGCATAAACATGTGAGTGCATTTATATGTTTAATTTATAAATAGGAAGACTAGCGAATAGTCGACCTTAATTATAAATAATATTGCATGATATGTACGTATGTTAATTTATGTTGCCATGAATTTACATATATATGATAAAGCATGTGATACGAATGATTATTTATATGATTAATCATGTTAATAGATTGATAAGGAAAATGCCCAAGTATTATGTATGAGAGTCCATGGTATAGTTGGCATGCCATAGAGTCTTTAGCAGCTGCACCCTTATGTTTATGCTATCAAACAGATATTGTGACAAAAATGATTGTGTCACATACACCTTGGGGATCTAAGCCCTTGGTGTGCACCCTGGAGATCTACGCCCAATGTGCCCGAGTGCACTGTCGAGGTGCTTTATGTTATGGAGAGCAAAGAGCGTCCCCGAGTACATACTCATCTTTAAGTTATGTTTGACACTACAGTGTCATTTAAAGATGACTCGCGTACCTAGGTCTAATATAATGTACTGTGGGCAACGATAAATGAATTATGTCATGCAATGAAGTATGTTACTTATGAAAATCATGTTATGTAAATGGATCATACTATGATAATGAATCATGGTACGTGTATGAACCATATCATGAAAGTAAATTATGTTATGTATATGAGAAATTTATATATATGATCTACATTATGCATATAAATTACTTGATGATGATAGAGTATTGGAAATATGATTAAGTTAGAAATTTGGACATGCCATTAATATTTAGTGACTATGGAAACTTTGATAGTACTATATTGTTTAAAGTATAGAACTTAGTAAGATAGCATGAGATACGTATTATTTTACTTTATGTTTGTTAAATGAAATTTTGTCTCACTAAGTTCGTACTTAGCGTGTGTTATTTCACACGTAGGTTCTCTGAAGTAAAATAGCAAGAAGGAGCAGTAATTTGGGATATATCAAGTTACAATAGTAGCTCACGGTATGTACATTTTAAGTTATAATATTGATGTCTAGTGGGCATGTATTCGAACATATGTGAGTTTAAAGTATGACTGTTTGTAAACTAAGTTTTAATGTGTTTACATACTATTACGAATGTATGGACTTAGAATATGGTTTAGTATAAATGGTTTTGATTTATAATATAGTTAAATATTGTTTAATTCTATTCTCGTAATAATTTTTAAACCAAGAAAGGGCCTAGACAGAGTATCTAATTTTCACCCTGAATAATATTTTTATTTCAAAAACATATTTTAAATTTTATAAAATAATTCAGGGTTGAAACTAGCTGTTATAGGTCGATGTAGTTTTCAACTTAAACTGAGAAAATGGTTAAACAACAGAATAAAGTTTGATAAAAAAAATTAGTCAAGTTTTCTAATTAATTCAGTAACATCTTTAGTGTATATTCGGATACGAGTATACGTTAAGGATGTTACATGTACCGATATGCTCATACGCGTACCGTACCCAGTGTTAAAAACGTCCAACGACTATTTCTATTATAAGAAGCGTATCGATACAGGTCACCCGTGTACCGATACGCCCTGCACCAGGATGCATTTAATGTTGGAAATAAAGACTCAAACGGCTCTTAACAACCTCAATGGCTATCAACGGTCATGAAACCATTAGAGGGTTTATATGACACCTCCAAACATCCATGGAAGAACAAGAAACAACTTTCAACATTCAATGATAAAAAAAGTGTTATGGAGCTTAATTTTGCCAATATTTATTGTAGAACACACTTGTGAGCTTAATTGTCATATATGCTCAAGTGTTATGTTTTGGGTGAGAGCTTAATTGTACAAACATTGTACCTTGTGAGGGTTTTCTTGTTTGCCTTTTGTTTTTCTCTTGTAAGAGAGGCTTTCTCAAAACTTTGGGGTATAAGCTTCGAAGTTGTAAACCTCTTGATCCTAGAAAAGGGAAGCAATTCATAGTGAATTTGTGAAAATCCTTGATGGGAAGCTAAAGTAGTGGATGTAGAGCTTGGTTAGAAGCTTGAACCACTATAAATTTTTAATGGGAAGCTAAAGTAGTGGATGTAGAGCTTGGTTAGAAGCTTGAACCACTATAAATTTTTAATGGGAAGCTAAAGTAGTGGATGTAGAGCTTGGTTAGAAGCTTGAACCACTATAAATTTTGGTGTCCAATTTTTATTTTCTATAGCTTCCATTATAAACACCTAAAAACCAATTCACCCCCTCTTGGCATTCTGTTGATCGAGCGAGCAGCCCAACGTTATTAAATTTAGTAAAATGATAAATATTAAGATTATATATTGATTTTAGTAAAATATGTATTTGTGATACCTGAATTTTGATTTTCTGCAATTGTATACATAAAGTTTTGTTTTAATTCAATCTTTCCAAATCAATTAAATTGTTATCGATGTATCATCATTTTATTTTTGTACATCTATTTATTATTTAATTTTAAAATGAGTACGGTCAAACTAAAATCAAAGTTTCATATATATCATATCAAATTACGATTCATATATAACGTTACACGTTTAACTAAAATTCATGTACGTAATTTCAGTCTTTATCTTCTTCTTTTTTAATTACATTTTGAAAAATAAGTTGCATCTTGATAATTTTACAATCAGGGACAGTTTTAACGGGACTATAGGAGGGTCCTTGCCCCCACGTGGCAGTGGAATTTTTTTTACTTTTTATTTTTTTAAAAATTAGATTAATTATAAATTTACTCTTATATCTTTTAAAATTTATGTTTTAGCCCCACTCCAAATCCTGGCTTCATCCATGTTCACAAATGTCCATAGGTCATGTCTATAAGTTTTCAACCTTTGTTAAAATGCTAATTATATAAATATATAAACTCTAGCATGTGTACTTTTTCAATATTGATTAAAATAAATTCGATTCAAAATTGAGTACGGTTTTTTTTTAAAACGGCGTTTAGTGTAATTAACTCTTTTATTACACAGTTAATGAAACCAGATCTATCAACATCAAACAATTGTCCTATAACGAGTCTTTATAATATTCGATTCATATTAATCACTCGATGAGTTAAATACTAATGATTAAACTAAAAATAATGATTTACTAAATTAATACTCATTAACTGAAATAATATTTGGAAGCGACGATTCATTAAATCATCTCGGAAACTTATCAAACCAACCTCTAATAATATTTATTTAGTATTATTCCTATTTTTTAATATATATTTTTATTTTTTACTCTAAATTAGTTTTGAAATTTGTCATCCAAACTATTATTTTCGTCTTATTTTATTAATATCTAATAAATAATAAGAACATGCCACATGTTAAAATTTTATTGGGTGTTTATTTAAGTAAACTAAGATGACAATGATAGTGTTTGTGAACAAATAGAGGGAAAAAGTTTAAGATGCAAAGTGAAAATTTTTATATATTTTATGAGAAAGTCATGAATTGAGTCCATTTATTTATATTATAATGTAAATAAATTTACCATAAAATTAAACATATATTTTTATGTACACATGAAATGCCACATAATTTTTTTAAAACAAATAAATTTTTAAGTTAGTTCCATAAAAAAATTAATGATTTTATCAGTTTTCACACAAATACAATAAAAGTTGACAAAACATGTAATATAATAGTAAATGAAATTACCATAATAATTATCAACATTAAATCATGGATTCAATCTCAGAAATTCATCCCCTTCCTTTATAAAAAATAAAAACGCAACAATTTGATAAAAAAAAATTAAGGTTGATTGTCACATTCAAATAAAAGGGATCAAATTGATAAAAGATATAAACATTAAAGGTTAAATTTGTTATTAAACCTATAAAAAAACAAAAGAAACAGAAAGCAACCGACAATTTAACACGCGTAGATATATTACAAGGCATTCCAGTGAAAGTCCTAATCAGCTGATCTAGTAAAAGGCTAAAGGTGGAAAAGAAGGAAAAAAAGGGGGTAAATACACTAATGACAACTAAACTATTTCATTTTTCTATTTTGGTCACTAAATTATTATTTTTAGCAAATCGTCATTAACATTACGATCTTTTTATTTTGGTCATCAACCATTAAAAATGTAACGTGATGTTGACATAATTTTTTTATTTTTAACGACCGATGACCAAAATATAAAAATGTAACGTTAGTGATAATTTTGCCAAAAACAATAGAAAAACAGGAAACTTTGGTGACCAATGTTGTTGTTTACCCAAAAAAGGTTTTATCATTAATTAATTTGTTTCAGTGATATTTAAAATAAAATAAAATTACAAGTCAGTCAACAAACGCAAAATTCCTGTTGTTTGTTTCACTTGGGGAAGACCGGAAACGGTTTTATTTCCCACCGTTGAGCTTTAAACGACTTCAAAGTTCAAGAAACAAAGTCCAAAACGACAGAGATCCAAACGCTTTATCTTCAAATTCTCTCCGCGATTCCTCTCTTCGTCGGTAAGCTTCAGTCTTTGATTCCGCCGGAACTAGTAGTTTTTCTTCTTCATCTTTGCTTACACTGTTCATTTTAGTTCAGTTTTTCTTTTGTTGAAATTTTTTAATTCAGAAATGCTGTTTATTTAGTTCCCTTACTCTGCTTTCGCTTTTAATTTTCGCGTTTGCATTGTTAAGTTTAGATTTAGTTCAATGCGCTTGGATCTGTCTCGAAACTTTTTTTTGGTTGTGGTTTGGTGCAATTTTTTTGTTCTAGTTTGGTTTGCGGGAAAACATGAGGTGATTAGAAGATGAGGGGAATTGAATCGTGATTTCGTTTTTCTTTATGGAAATTTTAGAGCTTGAAACTTGTTTGAATTGAAGCAAGGTAGCAATTGAGCTATGTTCCGGCAGGGAAAAGAAAAGATCATACAGTTGAATCCGAGATTTGATTGACAAAAAAATTGGAATTTTATTTCTGTTGTTCTTTTCTTTATTTTCCTACATTTTCTCGCCTACCAATCATAGCTGTAACGAGTAATGACTGTTAATTTTCAATTTATTTATTTAAAAATTTCCCCAGCCAAAGCAAATACTGATACGGCAACGACATTTTCGTGTTATATAAAGAAAAGGACTTTATAAAACTCAAGTCTATAGTTTCAATTAAAGCAAATATAATTTACTAATCATCTGGGGGAGAATTACAATTTTATAACAAGAAATAATTTATTGTTTGAAGTTTTAAATTCTTCCTGTTTGCTATAGTTATGCGTCCCTAGTTTCATTTAGTTATTTTATGTAATTTCATATGGCTAAAGTTTCTTGTTTGTTTCAGTCAACATGAATATAATATATCCATTGAAAGAGTAAGTTCAACAACTCCCTCCAAAAGAGCAATTGGGGCGATACAGCTTTATACAATTGACTTGTACATCTTGGTTGTCTACGGCGGCTGTTGCAAGTTGATTATTGTTTGCTTGGTGTTTTATAAATTATAGTGGTGGTACTGATCTTTATGAAGTGTATGACACTTGTCTCGGGATGAACTTGGTATAGCTTATCAACTTTGAATAGGCTTGTTGTAAGCAGAAAAAGCAGATGGCCAGGTATTCGGTTTGATTTGTTTTATTTTCTTGGAGTTGTGTGCTTGTTCTGTTGTAATGTTTCTCTTTATGTTAGTATCATGGATGTGTTACTTTTTTTAGTGGCAAGATCTGATGCATTTTTCTAATGGGCTGATTGGTTTCATTTTCTGTCAGTTTGATAATCTTATGCACGATGCATGACGATAAATATTTCATAAAATTGCTTCATGGTTGAAGAAGTTTCGAGCTTTTAAGCCAAAAGGTGATGCTTGCAAATTTTGGTAGTTGGCTCAGTTGGACGGCAGGTTGAAAATGAAAGCTGAAGCACCCCATTTGAAGAGGTGAAATGATCCTTCAGCATTTGATCTTAGACTGTTGACTGTCTGTCCAAAGTGCACCCATATTCTAACTCTTCATTAGCAACTTGACTTATTGCCTACGGATCATAATTTTACAAATAAATTTGAATACCTATTTCCCAGTTGTTTGCAAAACATTGATGTGGCTGTATGATTGGCAGAATGAAGAAATGGTACGGTGGTGCTATAGTTGCATCTCTGTTTATGTTGCTGCTGCTGAGATATGGTTTAATGAAAAATCCCGTTGAAGAAAGCTACTTGATGAATCCCTTCTCTTCTAATAGAACCAATCCACTTGAATGGGTGCGTTTTACAGCCCCACATGCACTTCAGAATCCAGGAAATGCTTCTCAAGTAATTTCCCTTGATATCATAGCCTTAAGTCTCTTTGCTAAGAGGAACCTCGCAAAAGAGAGCAACAATCTTTGCTCACCTGGAATTTGTTGAAGCATTTAATTAATCATTCTCATGCTTTGCCAAATGGAGTAGAGGCTATCAAGGAAGCTGGAAGTGCATGGAATAGTCTGATGGCTTCAGTCAAAGAGGAAAAGCTTGGTTATGCGAATGATAATTCATCTAGAAAAGCAAAAGAGAAGTAGTGCCCCCAGTTTCTTAGTAAAATGAATGCTACAGAACCTGAGAGTCACCACAAGTTGCGAGTTCCTTGTGGCCTCACTCAAGGTTCTTCCATTACAATCATTGGCATTCCAAATGGTGTTCTTGGTGATTTTCGCATTGATTTAACAGGGGAAGCACTTCCTGGGGAGCCTGATCCACCAATAATTTTGCATTACAATGTTAGACTTCATGGGGATAAGACAACTGAGGACCCGGTGATTGTGCAAAATACCTGGACCTTAGCTCATGATTGGGGTGAAGAGGAGCGTTGTCCGCCAGAAACATCTGAAAAGAATAATAAAGGTAGAAAGACTTGTCTCATTTTTTTGATACTTTTAGTGCAAAAATAAAAATATGGCCTTCTCTCTTGTTTTATATTAAATTAAGGTCCATGTACTTTGTCCTCTCTTTTGGATAACACATTAAAGGTGTCTGAAAATTTCATCAACTTCAAAGGTTCTCCAACCTCACCGCAGTACAGATAGCAAGTGGTATATTAGCCCTGAGGTAATTCTTCGCTCAACTTCCTCAAATAACTGTACCGATGTGACTCTATGTCATTGGATAGGGAAGCATAAGCTCTAAATGTTTGCTTGATATGAGCATTGAACAGAATGAAGAACTATGCTGGCTTTTGTTATTTTGTATGATCTTCATGTTAGCGACAAATCACAATTATTGATAAAATTTGTCTTCTGCTGCTTACTATATTCTTGCTATCATTTTCAATGAAGGAATGGTCCGAAGAGAAGTACCCACCTTGGGGACATGGTCCGGGTTATGTGGTGTCCCACGACATAGCGAAGGCTGTTTACAAGAGGTTCAATGAAGTGCGCTTAAAGGTACAATGAAAATTTTGACCACCTCCTTTTTCCTACTTTTGTTGTAAACAGTCATTAGCCACTATATAAGCGAGCATGAGAAATTATTGGAATAGGTTTTCTCCATTCATTCCCTGTGTGGATTTAAACAAATATCACGTATGAACAACAGATGTTTAAGCTGGAAGATGTGGCAATGGGTATTTGGATCGCGGATATGCAAAAAGACAGTTTAGAAGTCCGGTACGAGAAGGAAGAGAGGATCTTCAACGAGGGTTGCAAGGATGGTTATGTTATTGCTCACTATCAAAGTCCAAGAGAGATGATGTGTTTATGGAAGAAACTCCAGGAGACGAAAAGAGCTAGATGCTGTGGCGATCCATAGAGCTTCTAAGGTATGCAATAGTTTTCTTTTATGTTCTTTGATAAACAAATACCGACAACTACATTTCACAACCAGCACTTTCCGGGTGCTAACTTTAACTTGACCAGAAATAGAGGAGGGAACCAATCAGTCATTGCTGGTTTGATTGATCTGGGTCGGGAAAATTCGGGGTAAGAGGTGTTTCGTGGTGGTCTTTTTGTTTCTTTTATTCTTTTAAAGCCTTTTTGGTAGTAGGTGAATGGGGTTAGTGATCATATTATTGTATAATAAGATGTCTTTTTTTGTAGGGCATACATAGTAATCAACTGGTAGATTGATACCTTGTATAGAATTTGTAGGTTTTACCCAAGTACAATCTGCAATACACCTGTATTTCTTAAATTCTTTGTTTTTCTCAAGTATTTTTCTCTGACATCTGTGTTCGATATACTTGAAGATATACTTCAAAATATACGAAGGCGGATTCGCCATTTGATGGTTGGTTTGAAACAAGAGAAAATACTCCGGGATTTGCTCGGGAAAGATCTGAATTCCGGTACATAAATTGACGCAATGAAGACATGAACCTGATCGTTTTCATTTCACTGAACCAAATAGTAAGCCTACAAATAAAGAAATTTAAACTCAGCTGAAATTATATAAATATGACAAAGTTGTAGACAGTTGAAAAGTGCATCAAGCTGATAAAGGGTTTAACATTTGATAAGCCTTTCAAACTGTTGTTAGCTCAGATCCGACATTGGAGAAGACATGATTCGCTATTTATCAAAGTTTCTATCGAAGCAAGAAACCGTAACTTGCTATCGCGATCTCAAATGCTTGCATTCTTTCTCCACGCGCAAGCCCATTGCGATCGTAGTATGATATTTCATTTATGTCAAGATAAACAAAAGCCTTTACCAGCTCTTCACTGACACGTTTAGCAGATTCCTGAAAATACAAGCACAACAGGATCAATCTCCTTGTTGTAGACCTAGCAATCGGTGAAAATCATGTTTAACCATACGTATATGAATACAGAACGGCAATCGTGTTGTATTTATAACAGTATTTTCGTGTCTACGAAATATGTTGTGTTTGTATGGTGTTTTCATCTTGTGCCTAAACTAGTTAGGTCTATCTTCTTGTATGCCCTACACGGCTATCTTAACCTGAAAAGTTTTTCTCCACAGACAAGGAATTTTCAAGACATTCAAAGACCTTATGAAGTACTTATGACGGTGGTGCAAGCGGGATCGTTACGGATGGATTTCGACAAAGTGCTTCCGTAAAATAAGCACTTCTTGTTTTTGTCATCCACCAACATTGCATATAACTGCTTCTCGGAACAGAATACCGACAGTCTTGGCCTTCTTGGAGTGCCATTGAACTGGATAAGATAAATACTCGGACTTCGGCAGTAGTATCGGACATGGACAGATTTCTACGTATTCAGAAGGCCCTATGAGAATTATATTCAATACCTATTTCCGAGTATGTGCCAAACATAAACTTCGAATACGAGTACTTTGGAACAAAATGAAGAGTAACTTAGAAAGGAAATCGTACCTTATTTAGCATTCTTCTGTTCCTGATTTTAGCGCTTTCTGTTCTGGTATTCGCCTTTGCTTCTTAACAAAAAGATCTGTGGAAAATCACTTGATTCAGATTCTACCCGAAGCTTAAAAATGTATGCAACATTTAGAAATGACAAATCCATGCCTACAGGACATTACTCTAAAACATGCCTACTAATAAGTTGGGATCTTGTTTAAGCTTACTTCTGTTCTGTAATGGAAATTTCGAATTCGGACCAAAAGCGTTGCTAGTTTTAAACTGGAGTGCCGGGAAATTCGCCACTGCCATTGCTTGTAGTTATGAAACCTGTCGGTTCCCTAGCAGCAAACTGATTGAAACCTGATAGACTTATGTTACTCTTCTCGACTGCAAATACAAGTTGAAAGAAAATTATAAAAGAATGGCAAAAGGAAATCCCATGGAGGAACTTTTGACAAACACGTTATAGCAGATTATATCAGATTCTAGACTTGATCTAAACATTTCAACAAACAGATAGAGCTCATGGTATTTTACTATACGATTATTTGCTTCCCAAGCTTCTTAGATACATCCCACAAAGTTATTTCCAATCCAATCAGAAACTTCTTTCTCCAATTATGGCTTAAATAATAACTTCTAAAATGTAAATTTGGTTTTGCTTTGGCTGATATTAATCCAATCAGAAACAAGTTTTGAATTTGAATCTTAATAATAAAAAAATTAAACTCCTTTCTTATTTAGAGATTTAATTCGATTTGAACCAACTCTTATCTCACACAAGTTTAATCAATTTAAGATTAAACCAACCAACTCTTATCCATAGAATGGAGTACATCGTGACAAATTATTTATCTTTTAATAAAAGCACCTGCAGGGAGAAAATTAGTCACTACTATCGACAATAAATATTTTAGGATAATAAAATATAGGTCATCTAAGAAGAATCTAATAAGATTAAATATTATTTTTTAAAAAATATTAAAAATTAATCATAATATTATAAATAAAATAAATAGAATTAAAAAGTTAATTTATATTAATTAATAAATCAAATAATAAACTTTCAAAAAAATAAATTAAATAATAATGATTATATAGAAATCGAACCTTATTGCCTTTTTTTCCATTTAGTTAATTCATAGGAGTATTAGATTGAATTAATTTTTTTAAAATATAAGGTGGGTAAAACTCGACTCGGCTCGAAAAACCCGAATTATTCTACTCGAGGCGAAAAAAATCGTCTTGTTTTGATTCGACTCGTAATTTCATAAACTCAACTCGAAAAATTTTTAAATAAAGTTTGAGTTATGAAATGAAAATTCAAATAACTCAAAATTTTTAGTGATTAGTATATCAGATTTCATATCCGAGTTGAGTATGTCAATTCTGCATGTTATATTATGTATATCACATGAGAAAATATGTAGAAATATATACGTATATAGTATATACATATAGAAAGCCATTAAAATTGAAATCAAGATGTGCACTGCTCAGCCCTAAGTATATGCATATAGAAATATATATGTGTATCACTACGTATATGCATATAGAAATATATATGTACAATTAAATTTGTACAAAAACTCGAAAACTTGACTCGATTCGAAAAAAATTTAAATAAAGTTTGAATCTTAAAATAAGACTTGTAAGCTCAAATAACTCAATTTTTTTTAACTCAACTCAATCGAACGTCCAACTTTAAATAAATAAATAAATAAAGCTTTCCGTTTTCTCAAAGCAAATATATCAAAGAAAAGGTGGACCACAAGATATGTGGTATGTGGCATCAAAAACATAGTAGTTGATATCATCATATGAGTAACATCGAAATCTCCCCAAACTTGGTTTGAAATGATAAACATCATTAAAAAGATTTAACACCATCAAATCCAAAGACATGAACTGTTGTCTCACTCAACGTGTTTTGTAAGAGTCGTAAATGGTGCGGTCGTTTTTCATTTATCAAACATTCCAGATTCTTCCACAACCTTCTTCACCAATCTCTTCATTTCTGTGGAACTTCCTTGTGTTTTCCCCCTATACCCATCACTTGTTTTAATTCATTGATTCATTTCAGAACTTAAAGTTTCCACCTTTCTTTTCCAAAGCTTCAATGGCTGCTGAAAACGAAGCTCCTCAAGTTTCTTCTTTGTTTGACAGGTTGTTAAGGAACGGAGATCTCTATCTGTTTCTACCCTTTATCTTTAGATTCCCAAACAACAACAACAATGGCGATGTTTCAACACAAAACACTGAAGAAACAGCTCCACAACGTGAAAGAATGATCCTTGTCAACCCATTTACTCAAGCCACGGTGGTGATCGAGGCCGGAGCTTCAAATTTGGAAGCTTTTCTACGCGGGTGGCCGGCTAACAAAGACGGTGGCACCCGCCTGCTTCCAAGACGGAGAGTATGTGGTTTGCTTGGGGGAGTGGAAGCCAAAGGAGGTTGCAAAGGAGATGCCTTGCAAGCACAGGTTCCATGGCGAATGTATAGAGAAATGGCTTAGAATCCACGGTTCTTGTCCCGTCTGCAGGGACAAGATGCCTGTTGAAGATGAAGAGATGGGGAAGAAGAGAACCGGGGAGCGGGAGATTTGGGTTGGATTTTCTTTTAACAATGGAATCCAGGATGAGAAGAATTGTGTGAAAATTTGTTTGTTTGTTTTCTGGGAAAAACTATGTACGTAGAAACAATTGTGTTTTCCTGTTGATGAATCAATGAGAAAACTTTTCATTCAACACCAAGAGGAGGGATCCACCTTGTTCCACCACTATCATTTGAGAACTTCTCGGACAAGGCGGCTGATGTAATAATGGGATCAGCCTGCAACTTCCTTTTAACGTCCACCGTAAGGAAGCTCTGGTAATAAAAACAAGAAAACTACCTATTTAGTACCTCATCTATGCCAGCATTATTTTTGGTACCTTAACTATTTTTTTTAGTAAAATAATGCATAATATTACGTTTTGTTTCTATTTTAATACTCGTCATTAAAAAATTAACAATATGCTGATTAGCAGAGAGAAATTTACACGTGACATGTTAATTAAGAGAGAGAATACATATATGATAGGCTGCCATATCATTTTCTCTCTTTTAGTCATACCACATGTGATTTTTTATGATTTTATCTGATGTGGCGTGTTGATTAGGAGAGAGAAAATGATGTGGCAGTTTACCATGTCTGATTTTCTTTCTCTTAATTAGTATGCCATTAATTTTTAAACGGTTTATATACAAGTTTAGAAAAAAAACGTAAAATTAAGCATAATTTTACCAAAAAAAAGTTGGTGTGCTAAAATAATAATACAAACGTATATGGGTATTAAATAAGTAGTTTTCCCTGGAAACAAACACCATGTGCAAGACAGGATTCAAATATCTATACAATGGGTGGAAAGCTTGGTGATTAACTTTACCATAAAGAGTCTGCACTGTTCATGACCAAAAAGATTGGTCTTATAATTGAAGTTAGCTGCATTTGTCATACACTATTTTCCATTCAACCATGTAATTATTTGTTAATCTCATTGAAGCAATTCAAGGTTTGTTGTTAGAAGTTGTGATTGGAACTTTATTTGTGTATACTTTTATACAATTATACTTTAATTTAAAGTAAGAAATTCAGTTTGAATTAAATTTTTTATAGTAACAATTAAATTTCTATCCTTATAAATGAATACTTAGAACATAATTGAATAATTCACAAATCATGTTAAATCACAATCTTTTTACAATTTTGTTTTTCTACATTTTTCATCTTCTGTCTATAGTTTTTTCGAAAGAATTTTTGACATAATTATTGATGTCTTTTTTTTATTGTGCAGACGCATATTTACCGTTATCTTTTAACACCTGTCAACTTTTTAAGATTTTTATTTTTTACTGACAGTGCACCTATTAATAATAGGAAACATTTTACAAAATACAAAATTCTCTTACTTTTTGCCTTTTTACATGTGAGAATACAATATTATCATGAAAGAAAAACTGCTAAAGCATATTCCAATAAATGGAATGAGCATAAACATATATCAATCTATCTTTTTCTCCTTTGACACAAAATTGATGTACCATTTACTTTAAGGATGCATCATGCTAAGACAAGATGTGGTTTTTGAAATGCACCATTTGATTAATGTAAGTTTGGGAGATAAGTTTGATAATGGGCATGTATAGCCTATAAGATACCATAGAAGAAAAGGTTGATGGAATAGGATGTGATAAATGGGAAGCAAAAAGTGATTGCAAAGTGACCAACACCTCATCTTCCCCCCACCACTTTCTTCATTCCACTAATAATGTCTCTTTTCTCTATGATTTTGATTTGAGATTCCTATGGTTTTAACCTAACTTTTCTTTTTTTTAATAGTTTAAATGTGATTATAAAGTAATATATGTTCATACATATTCTTAACCCTTTAACAATGCACACATATTTTACAGACAAAACGATTGAACTCGGTTTTCCACTGAGACTAGTGGTGCTTATTGAGTGAGTCGATCGCGAGTTGAGTAGTTCTCAACTCGTGTTTGTTAAAAAATCTTATTGCTCGACTCGTTGCTTGACTCGTGCTCGTTAAAAAATCTCGTTGCTCGTTAAGCTCGCCAAAAGTTTTACCTTGTTTTTTTAAATATAGGTAAAATCTAGTGATACTATTAGAGCGTAATATAAACATAGAAATTAAAAAAAATGTGAGGTCTGAGGAGATAAATAAATGAACTTATCATGACCGAGTTAAAGATGAAGTCAATATTGAATGTGAGACTCTTTTTAGTTTCTCAACAATCTTAGATGAACAACAAAAGAGAGATTGCTTTAGGAATTTTTGGGTTTTAACTTTCAATTGTATTTTTTATTTAGAAAGTGGAAAATAAAAACTTTTTTCTTTTTCTACTTTTATACATAAAGTAATAATAAAAGAAAAAAGGAGAAGCTTAAATAAAAAAAATAGAAAGACTCATTATTATAATTTAATTTCTTATTGATACAAATTAACTTTTTTAATTCTAGAGAAATACAAAACGTTATGGGAATTTGAAACCAACATATTATGGGTAAATTACCTAGCAATTCACTGAACTTTTCTAGAGTTTTCAACTAGTATTTGAACTTCTTGGAATATTCCACCAAAAAATCATAAAAGAATTTATATAAAAATAATGACATGCTCACGAACTTATTGAGTCGAGTTGGGCCTTACTCGACTCACTAAGATCTCGAATCGAGCTCGGTTTTTAGTCGAGTTTTGACCGAATCGAGCTTGAATTATTTGCAAGCTGCTCAACTCAATAAGTACCCTAGCTGAGACCACTTATTGGGTTCCTAACTTTTCTTATCTTAAGATATCATTTACTTTTAACAAACATAAAAACAAAATTAAGGGGAAAACGTCAACTTTATATTATAATTAAAATGATTTAAATAATGTTAAGATCAAACTAATTTAGGTATGAAAACACTAAGAATACTATTATTATGGGCAAATCAATTGATATTTTAGGATATTAAATGTCAAAGTTAAAGCCCCACCATTAATGAATATTGTGTAGGTTTCGGTTTCGGTTTCGGTTTAGATTTATTATGGATTTAAGTTTCAATATGTACGGGTCAAAGTGAACCAAACAGGGTTTTCTAAAGCCATTTTCTCTCTAGCAGCAATTTTGGTTTTTTATCTTGTTTGGTCCCGACGGTGACATCAATTTTTATGTCGTCGACAGCTGATAATCTTATTTTTATCTTTTTACTATTATATTATATTATATTATATTATTGTTATTTTTATTATGAATAATTTTGTCTTTGTGACACATTTTTTTATATCTCGTGGCATGTCTTTTTCTACCTTTTGACGCGTCTTTCATCTTTATTGACGTTTTTTTGCATTTTTATTTTTTTCAAGGTTGGATTGACATCAGCTCAACTGATAAATGTGATGTTTATTTGGTTATCCTGCTGATCTTTTCCGTTTTGAACCATTAGATTTGATTTAGATACGTAGTTTGCGTTCGTGGACCGAAGACGACAACAACTTTTATGTTGTCAACCGCTGATAATCTTACTTTTACCTTTTCACTATTATATTATATTATTGTTTTTTTTAATTTTTATTAGGAATAATTTTATTTTTGTGACACGTTTTTCTCTTGCTCATGGCATGTCTTTTTCGATCTTTTGACATGTCTTTGATCTTTATTGATATTTCTTTTCATTTTTATTTTTTCAGGGTTGGATTGACATCGGCTCAATTGATCAAGATGATGTTTATTTGATTATCCTGCTGATTTTTTCTGTTTTGGAACCTTGAATTTGATTTAAATACGCAGTTTGCGTTCGTGAATCTTTTCTTTTTTGAAACCTCAAATTTGATTTAAATACACAGTTTGCGTTCGTAGATGTTTTCTCACGGCGCTCTACTCTATTTTTTTTTATTGATTCAGTATAATACTGAGTAATTGGCTTAGAGAAAAAGAGACAGTACTCTCATTTTCTTTGTTGATAACTGCTGTAATATCTTCCAGTGAAGACCACTATATGTATGTGTACAACCTAACATTAATGAAGAGTGATTTAAAATAACGACAATCTAACAACCTTCCTAACCAACTTTAACTAACCATAATGATACAACACAACAATCCTGGTTGTATTCATTAAGTAGTTAAGTACATACTAATAATTTGTTTTACAACTGAAAACTACCATTTTTATTAATTCACTGATACTTTAAATAATTTATTTACATCAATTTTCTGTCACGTTCTTTTAGATAGGTAGGAGCATTAATTTTATATCAAAAAATAAATGAGAAAATTTGAAGTGTAAAAGAGGCGACAATGTATATAATATCACACATATCTTTTAGTAAGACGATAATGATTATGTAACAAGTAGTATTAAAACGACTTGTGATTGCCTGATTTTACGAGATATATGAGGTGAATAACCGTGATGAGAATATCACGAGAATGAGTGTGAAAAAATGTTAAACCTTATAGAAAGATAAAAGCAATAATTTTATGTCGAATAAGAAGAGAATTCTTTAAAAAAAGAAAGTATTGATCTCGTGACAACATAATTACCGCTTAAATATGGTACATATATAATTCTTTAATATTATACAATTACTTACATTAATTACATGAAATAAAAAAATGAATACATATTTCACGTGCAACACACGTAATATAAAAAATAGTATATATAAAAGAATGGTAAAATTTTGATATCTCAAAATTTTAAAATTTTACCCAAGCATGTGTATTTACACTAAAAAATCTTAAATTTCTAACCCTAACCCTAAAAAACTAAACCTCACACTCTAAACCCTAAACCATAAATTCTAAATACTAACCTTAAATTCTAAATCTTACAATCTAAATCCCTAAACCTTAAATCTTAACCCCTAAAACTAAAAAGTACGTGTAAACTAAAGTTTACACGCACGAGTACAAAGTTTTTTCCATGAAAGAAGGCTATAAAGTACAGGAAGACAATAAAAACATGAAGATATAGTAGATTAGATTTGTTTATGATTGATATTTGGTTGGGCCCATGCTAGTACAATGATATTTATTTTAATACATTAATATAATTTTATTTACCTTTTATTAATTATATATATATTTTTTTTTATTAAATTTTTTAATAGTCTTACAATAATTATAAGATAATATTTATTTATATTTTTTATTTCTTTTGATAATACACACATTTTATAGATAAAACTGTACGAATTCAAATTTTTTAAATAAATATTATTCACGTTTTCACTGAAACCACTCGTTGAATTTCATTTTATTAAAAATTTAAATGTATAAAAACTTATTAACTTAACACATCCCTTAATATATGACTTACATGTAAATTCAATGTCCTATCTCTAAACCTAAGATGGACACGTGGCAGTCACCAAGCATTGTATATCAAATATCAATATCATTCCCGATTTCTAACAAGGAAAAAACTTTGATACACAGGCCGTATAAATTTTAGTTTATACGTTACTTTTAATTTTAGGGGTTAGGGTTTTAGTTTAGGCTTTAAGGTTTATGAGTTTAGGTTGTAAGGTTTATAATTTAATGTTAGTGTTTAGAATTTAGTATATAGGGTTTAAGGTTTAGGGTTTAGTTTTTTAAGGTCAGGGTTAAGAATTTAGGATTTAAGTTTTTATAATATATATAGACAGACGTGTGTAAAATTAATTTTACTAAGCCTATGTATTAAACTTTTACCCTTTCTAACAAAGGGTAGCCACTAAAATGTAGAAACAAGAATCTTTTTACGATCGCACCCATTTCCTGCCCCTGGAAAACCCGGTGATGTCGGTTGCCGGTCACAGCGGAGGATCCACGTGGCAAGACCTTAATCGATGAATAAAAATGAACGGCGAGGATGACACGTTGATTAGAATGAACTTTTTGCCGTTTCACTTTAACTTGTGGGACCGCAAGAATATGTGCTGAGCTGTGCTGGGCAAAGCAAGGTGAGTCCCTTGCCACATGGGATTGTTCCACGTAGATGTTGGCACTGACAGGTCATGTGTAATAGACAACTAGTTAAGTATTCTAGAATTGGATAAATGACACTTTGGTAAAAAAAAATGGGTAAATTTTATTCAACCAAAAAAACATTAGAGACCAAACCCACCACGAAAATCCACAATAAAACAACAAAGAAAAATAAATTATGTAATTCTAAGGAGCGTGAAGAAAAATAAAATAAAATATTTTTTTGAATACATTATTCTTCTAAATATATCCTTCATCTTTTATGGAAATCTAACAATCATCATCAAAATTCCTATCGTTATTAAACTAGATGTTTTACAGATGTAGGAATGAAGATCGAAAAAATTAATATTACATATTATTCTGCTATTATTTTTGATTACATTGACAAACTATCACAAAATGAAATCTAAGCATACTAAACCAGCAGCATTCTTTGGTCAGAAAGTGTACCATGTTGATCACCATATAAACGTCAAACTACTATAAAGATAGACGAAAATCGTGTTACATGTAAACAAACAAGCATAGTTAGATGTGAAAAAAGAAAAAAATCAATTCAAAAGAAATTCTTTGTTGAAATTAAAAAAAAAAAGGAAAAACGTCATCTTAAGACGCTAAATCGAAGTCCGAAAACTACACTTTAAAAAGAATAATAGAGTAAAAGTTTTTGTAAGAGTTATAAACAAATTTAGTTAAACTGAACTATATATTGCTATTATCATATATATATATATATATATATATATATATATCATTGGCCAAACACTTTGTCAAAACAATTAATGCAACAAGTGGTAACAATTAATATTGTTCAAAATACATATATCGAAATAGTTAAAATTAATAGAGCCCAATAAGTGTCTCGATGGTAGATCTATAAATACACAGGATATAATTAATTTGTAATTTTGTACAGTTTGGGGTATACTTGTATAGTTGGGTATACATTCATTATTAGGTGCTTGTTTTGATGTTGAATGTAGCAGATTTTTACTCTTTTTGAATAGTAAAATCACAAATTTATTCAAAAAATAAATGTCACGGTGAAAAAGATGATGATGCTTATTCTAAGAGAACTAAGTTCAATTAACTTTGTCTACAATATACATGTATGTACATTATCAAATAAAAAAAATATTAACAGATACAACCTTGTAATCGCCTTAAAACTATTTAAAATAATTAAATTAGTAAACAAGTTGGATTCATTATTGATATAGTAGTTGGGATTCATCTCCCCTCCCATATCCCCATGTCCTGGAAAATCGATCGATCTAATGTGGAGGGCATGGCACTACTTGATTTTTTTTAATAAAAATCTAAAGGGTATATGTTTATTGGATGTTTAAAAGGTGACCTTTTAAGATAATATTATTTTGATTTTGATTTTTATTAATTTACTTAACACTTGTCTTATATACGTGTCAACATAATATGAATAATTAATTAATATTAAATTTATTCTATTAGATATATTAATAATTCAAATTTTTAAACACTTATTTTAAAAAATGAGCTGAATAGTGAAGAGTTTGAATAATGCTTAAAATAATGTGAAACGTTTCGGGTTTTCTTTGGTTAGTGAAAGCTATCATTTGAAGAAAGAAAGCCAATATCTGAGAAAACAAGAGTCAAGTATTCACAAAAGGGCCTGATCTTCATTTTAGCCCTTCAATTTAGGGTTTGAGATTTAGAGTTTGAGGTTTAAATTTGATTATCTGTTTATACTATAAATTAAACCTAAATCTTAAAAGATTAAACCACAAACTCTAAATTCTAATCACTAGCCTTAAATTCTAAACCCTACAACCCAAACTCCTAAATTCTAAGCCATAAACTAAACCCTTAACCCCTAAAATTAAAAGGCGTATATAAACTAAATTTGCACAACATGTGATTGAAAATTTTCTCTTTAATTTTTCTGTCCCAATTTACTCCAAAATAAGTAAAAAAAAATAGCCAACAAAAATAAAAACGTGATATGTGACACATGTTTATGGAACACAAGTAATTTTCTAAGATAAGATGTGGTCAAAAATAATAATTTAAGTACTAAAATGAAGTGTTAGATCCTTGAGCAAAATTAAGAGTTTGAATTATGGTGGTTGAAATTGTAAATGAAATAAATTAGATCAAGAGAATCATCTATATACCTTTATAGTGTATGATCTAAATTAATTGATGATTCAAATGAATTAGATACTGATAATTATCGAAAAAAATCGAGTATTAGGGGGGATTTGTGCAATGGGAGAGAAAAAGGGAGGGAAGCAAAGGCACTATCTTTTTCAGCAATGTGGAGGAATATAAGAGCATGAAAAGATCTTAAAAGTCCACAAAATTTGTGGCTCTCAATCCTCCCTTGCTTACTTGGCATTCCCCACCTTTGTTTCTAACCCAAACACCATTGGCCCTATTTAGTCTCCCTCCATTTCAAAACCCCCCCGACTGGAATCAATCTTTTTCTGACAAAACACAAAGCTCTGGGCTTGCTACAAGATATCAGCCATGTCTGAACTTAAGCTGTTCGGCAAGCTGATTCCATTGCTGACATTGAACCATGATGAAGCTTGTTGTGACAGAAATCTCCTTTCTTCATCTAATTCTTTAGATGCTGTGAATTCTAATCATGGTATTCAAGCTCAGCCTCCCATGGAAGAAGATCAGGTATTTCTTTTTTCTTACAAACTGGAAATCATTTGATGGGTTGGTTTGGTTTCTTTTAAGCTTCTTACCGAAGCTTTGTTGTTGACTCACTTCTGTAATTTTCTTTGTTCTTCCTGCAAATCTTGATGTCTTAAGGTTTTCTGGCAATTCCAAGAACAACCCATCGTTTAGAAACTCATAACTATTAATGGGTTCATTCGATTTTCTTCAAATTTTGTAAACTTTTTACCCAAAAAAGAATATTTTGTTTTTCTACTTGCTTGGGCTGATTGCTTTGAGTTTTCTGTGAGAAATGTTATTTTCTTGCAGTTTCAAACAATCATTTCAGGTTAAGGTCGATTGCTTCCACGCAACTGAGCAAAACATTATTTTATGTTTCTTGATCTTCAAGTAAGTTGACTTTGCTCTGTTTTGATGAATCCGCCATCCATCGATGACACTTAGGAACGGACTTAATATTTTATGTTAGGAGAGCCGAATCAATAAAAAATTTAGGGTGAACTTTAGATTTTCTATAGAAAATCAGAATTTTTTTTTAAAAAAATTTAAATTATATACAAATTTTAAATTTCTAGAATGGCGACTGCCCCTCCAGCCTTACTCGGTTCATTCGTGATGACACTAGAAATGATTATGAGATAGTTTAAGCATGAAAACCCAGTGGAAATAACTGAAAATTATGGTTGAAATTTAAGTGTTTAAAGTTCTTGTTTTTAGGAGAAGCTTGAAGACGACGACAACGGCAGAATCCCATTGTCTGAGAGGAAACAATCGTCGTTAGAAAGCTCGAAGAACGAAGAGAAAACCGAGACAAATGGCTCGCAAGAAAAGATTTTAAAGAAGCCCGACAAGATACTTCCATGTCCGCGATGTCACAGCAACGAAACCAAGTTCTGTTACTATAACAATTACAACGTGAACCAGCCGCGTCATTTCTGCAAAAACTGTCAGAGATACTGGACCGCCGGTGGAGCCATGCGGAACGTTCCAGTCGGCGCCGGACGTCGGAAAACCAAGAGCTCTTCTTCTTCAGCCGCCGCCGCCGCCGCTGCTTTGCATTACTATCAGCATGTTATGATCTCTGAATCTATCCTCGGAGCTCAAGCCAGTGCTGTTCTCACATTCGGTAATTCTTCTCATTTGCCTCAACCACCGCCTCCATCGGCTCTTTACCGTCCCGGCTTTCCGGCATCCTTCTATTCACCGGCCATAGGGAAACATTCCAGGGACGAAGAAGAGAGCGTTAAACCAGGAAACGGAACTTCGAATTCGAAAGCTTTGAGGATCGACGACACCAACGAGACTGCGAAAAGCTCGATGGTGGCAACCCTCTTGATCAAAACCAAGAACACCATGAATTCAGGAGGTATCTTCGACGGCTTCCGATCGAAAACCGGAGAAGACCGAAATCGTCGACTGCGAACATTCTCGGTGCTGCAAGCGAACCCGGCAGCCTTGTCTCGGTCACTCAACTTCCACGAAAACACATGAAGGAGATGACAGTATAGCTAATAGGGCATATATATACCATGATCAATACTTGAGACATGTCACAACTCGTAGATTAAACCAGATTATGATTTCTATCCGTATTAATATATATTATAAATGTCGAGATTCGAACTTTGGATCGAATTAGGAATGAAAGGTGTGTTGTAGGCCCTGGATTGAGCAGATAAACATGAATTTTGATGTTAATGGAAAGGGCAAGCACCTTTCTTTTTCAAACACCAAAGAATCCAACAGCCAACCACTTGATATAAAAGCAGAAAAAACAAGAACAAAGTTTCTATTTTTCCTTTTCTTTTCAGTTCCTTTTATTGTAGTTTTATATTTTTGGGGTAAGATAATATATATTTTATATATAATAATTCCACTAGTAAACCAACCATGATTGTTTAATAATTTCCTAACACCAAATTGATGTGAGTAGTGGCTTTTACATGGCTTGTTTTTGCTTTAAGATAAATAATAAAAATATCGTTTTTGCAATTCAGATAATTTATTTATATTTATATTTATATTAAATATGTATAAAATACAAAGTTATAATAAACTTCATTTAGTTGGGCTTCCACTTCTGGCCCTAGGTTAAGGGTACAATTGCAGTTTTAGCCCATCTAAAAAAACTGAAAAAGTCAATTTACTCTTTTTAAATTTTAAATAAATAAATAAAATCTCAATTTCGTTCCCTTCCAAAAATAACTTATTCGAGCAGGTAGGATTAGGATTTAAGAAAATGACATGATATGTTACAGAAGCAAATGTGCCAATTATCTCAACCTCAGCAAATTAACCTAATTCCCCACTTTGATTTTGTTTTTTACTGACAAAAAAAGAAATCCAGATTTTCTTAGGCATCGAAAATAATATAAATGTTCATATCTTCCACTCTGCTCTATCTAGTTTCATCCATTAATTCATCTAAATTTACCTTGGAAGTCCCAAAGAAGGAAAAACAAGAGCTTCAACAACAGAATAATGAAGACATTATCAGTCGAATCCGGAGAAACATCCCACGGGGCACAACCGGAAAACTCGATGAACAACGGGGTCGCTATACTAGAATTCCTACTGAGATTCCTCGCTGCCGGCGGAACACTAGCAAGTGCTATGGCGATGGGTACCGCAGAAGAAACTGTTCCGTTGTTGTCTCAGTCCATCCTACTGAATGCCAAATTTAGTGATCTTCCCATGTTCACGTGAGTTATTTACCGTTGTCGATGAAATATAGATCGTAATGTCACGTTGCGACCGTTATTTAACAGATTTTCGATGTCTCGTACTTTTTTACAGGTTCTTTGTGATTGCCAATTCAGTCGCGTGTGCATATCTTGTGCTTTCTCTTCCCCTATCTTTCTACTATATCATTAAAAGTGCGGACAAAAACAGTCGACTCGTCTTGGTCACGTTCGACACGGTGAAGATCATAAATAAGCTTCAGTTTCGGGACATGTTAGACTTATTTTTGCGATAATCGAAAGTGTTAATTGATCGGACCAAATCATGTTTAGATATGATATCGAAATTATTATCAACATCATACATATTTACACAGTTTCATCTAAACCCGATGTTGGTTCTATTATTTTTGTGCCAGGTAATGCTGGCCTTGGTCACCGCCGGAGCTTCAGCTGCCGCCTCCATTGTGTATTTAGCACACGAAGGGAATGCTAACGCGAATTGGTCTGCAGTTTGCCAACAATTGGATTCGTTCTGCGAGCGCACTTCGGGGTCGTTGATCGCCTCTTTCGCTTCGGCATTTTTTCTCATACTCGTTATAGTTTCATCCGCCATTGCCATCTCTCACTGCTGATTCAATGCAACGATGAAACAACGCGTCTGTGTATTCGATACGTTACCGTTCATCGTTGTATAAATTTAGGGTTCGAATTCTGGTTTTCGTAATACTATTTTTAAGTCTGTGACCTTACTTTGTACCGAAAAAATTAGCATCTATGAATTTCAATGCTTTCTAGTAGCTTATGTATGGTTCGTATACTTGGACACCGTTAGCGAAATCCATATACTAAACTATTCAAAAATTATAACTTGTTGTTTTCCCCTGTTTTACAAGTCTTCTCCTTTATAAACAAACCCAGAAATTTTCTAGGGAAAATTTTAAAACAAAGGTTTATGATTTTTATAACAATTCCTTATTCTTTTTTTGACCCGATTCAAAAGCGCTAGCCCTTTTTCGATCATGTTCAAAAACATTAGGTATTCAATCATCCATAAAGGTTAAGTTCTTTTTTGAACATTTTAGAAAATATTAGACTTTTATTTAACTATTTTGAAATGTTAAACTCTTATATTAATAATCCTAGAAAATTTGGCCGGGAAATTTGGTGAATAATCAATCTTAAAACTAATATTTAAAATATAGGGAATGCTGAGGGAATTTTAGGAATTTATGTCATTTTTTACAGTGCCAGGAGAGAACGCCACCTGCAAGAGGCGTTTTTGGTTCAAAAAATATTAAAAAAATAGAGAACGCCACTTGCAGGTGACATTCTCGTCGGGCACTGTAGAAAATGACCTAGATTCCTAAAATTTCCCCAACATCCCCTATATTTCAAGTATTAGTCCCTAAACACCTTATATATCCAACAGAGCCAAATTTGGCACTTAACTAAGTATTTAGCAGTTCTTATTTGTGAAAATACTTTCAAGTCAAAGAAAATAATATTTGAGATTTTCAAGTTAAGGCATGACATACTTTTTCAACTCATACTCAATTTTTGTAATGTGTCATATGTTTGAGTTTCAACTCATATTTGCGAAACACTTTTTTTAATATGGGCAAAGGACAAATTCATTTTTATAGGAGAGGTTGTGACCCTCCATATTTGTTTATTATATAAATATTTTATGTTTTTTAGTTTAAATATTAGTTAATAAAATATTTATTTTTCTTAATTTTTAAATTTAAATATCTGATAAACTCTAACTTATTTTAATGTTTGATTCTAGTTCTGTCTCTTGTTATTATTAGGGGTGGCAACAATACAATGGGAGGGGGAAATTTTGCATTTTCCCCTCCGCCCCTAACACTTATGAGTACGATTTCGAGAAATTTTCATTAAATGTTTTGGGGATTTTTCGTTTTCATACACATCCTTTGCGGATTCCCGTGATTTTCGATTAATCCTCGTCCCAAAAAAAATAAATCTTAATACATTAAAATAAATACTTAACATTAAATTTCCAAAATTAAAAACATAAATGATAAATATTTAGTTTTGCGAACAATAAACAAACTATTTCAAAACTATAATAATAACTTAAGAGTTAACAGTTTCTTTACTCAACACTTTTATACCCAAATTAATCTAATATGTGGTACTTGATGATGCTCTTGCAGACGTGTTTTAATTATTCTTGTCATCAACCTATAATATGAAAAGTAAATATCATAAATTAATATACATTAATAATACGAAAAGTAAATATCATAAACTTGTTTTTTTCTACGATTGACTCCAATAACACGTTGTAATAAGAAAAAACTATATTCAGGTCAATCGAGATCCACTTATGACATCTTTTAGATCGTTCAAAAATCCAATAAAATGTCAAAGCAACCTAAATAAATAACTCAAACAAGAATATAAGAGATATGAGAGTTATTCAAATTGACATAAGCGAGAGGAGGTAGAAAAGCTCTAATAATATTAAAAGAATAGTCTGAAAGTTTTTTCAGAGCAAATCATAATATTAAGACCAACCTTCATGTAATAGAGTTATCATTAATAAAAAATAATCATTCTATTAATAAAAAACAAAAAGAAAAACAATATTTTTTAAAAAAAATTATAAAATATTATCTTCATTTTCATCGTTTGAATTCACTCATTTTTCGATTATTTCCCACCGGTTGTTACCCATGGTTATTACTTATGATATAATTTCCTCTAAAAAAGTTTTCGGCCCAACTTTCTTAAATCGGAAAAACATAAAGGGGGGAGCGAGGCAAAAACACTAAATGCTAGTCCTATTTTTGGCTTAAGTGGCAAATCAATGTCTAAACTATACATTTTTTTAGATAGGTGCTCAAAGTATGTTTCGAGTTAAATAAGTGTCTAATATTTTCAACGTTACTCAAATAAGTGTTTCCGTTAATTTTTATCGTTAACTTTCGTTATCTAGAGCGTGTCAGCTTCTTAATTTTTCAAAAATATATTGAAAATAAATAAAAATTAATAAAACAAAATAACCACAAAATTTATAAAATAACCTCAAATCTTGAAATCCCTAACACCCATAAACCCAAATCTCGATTTGACCTGATTTCGTCGTCGATTGTCATGTCGTCCATTACATCCGTCGCCGGACCATCACTATTATTTACCCTATTATTTTATTGCCGAAAATTGATCGACGCCGTGCGAAACGCCGAAATCGTCGAATGATTTATTCGAATAATTCGCGACGAACGATGACATAACAGACGATGAACGGTGTGTAGGTTGTTTGATGAAGGGATGACGCTTTATTCTGTCATCGAAAATGCGACCAACGCCGATGAAAGTGGTCGAATTTGGGGTTAGGGATTTGGGGACTATTTTAGGATTATTTCTAAATTTTAGGATATTTTAAAAAGTTTGATTTATTTTTTAAAAATAAAATTCAGAAAATGTTTAATACTGTCACGTGTCATGTTTTTATTGGCTAGCGAAATTTTTTTAACGAACAGTAACGGAGGGGCACCTATTTGAGTAACGTCGAAAACGTTAGGCACATGATTGGTCTGAAAAATACTTTAGGCACCTATCTGGAAAAAGGGTATAGTTTGGGCACTTATTTGCCACTTAAGCCCCTATTTTTTTGAATAATCTAAATGTAATTACAATAAAGCATTTGTTCATAGATATTCTTTACTTTTTAACAATGCGTATACACCTTATAGACAAAAACGATTTAAATTTGTATCTCCTAAAATAAATATTATCTACTTTTTTTCACTGAAATACTTATTAGTTTCAAATACTAGTCTTATTTAGTATGACTCATACAAATAAAGAAACCAGCATTGTTCAAACATAGTCGCTTGTTTTATTTTTTCCAGATGCTAATGTTTTTTTTATGACGGCTGAACTCCGAAGAAAGTGTTGTTGCCATGCGTGTAAACGACGAAACCAAGCACTGCAGCAATTCTAGACGCAACCGTCCCCAGAATTACTGCTTTCCCACAGGCCACAAGTTCTTTTTGACCATCTTGATTCCTCGGTCACTACTTTCCCCATTTAAATACTTATTCACTTGGATAAGGGACGCCGTAGTTATCCAGACATAAATATCAAAGTTTTATGGTTTTTTAGAAAATTATTCGATATATATCGTAGTACTTAGAATTAGAATTTAAGATTTAAGAGTTAATGATTCAGGGTAAAAATTTAGATTTTAATCACCAAAGAATAAATACATAAATGTGTAAAAAAAATTACATTATTTTCACATATAACGTTACTCGTTTCCTCAACAACTAGTTGGTCTAACGAATTGAAATCTTAAGTCACCTAAGCAAGGTTAGGATTCAAATCAAAAAACTATAAATGAAGAAAATTAAATTAAAATAATTACCAGACCTTTACAAAATTTAATAGGAATAAGTCGTTCAATAAATTAAATAGTAACGGTTATAAAAATATTACTCATTTTTTTGGTCTTATCGAAGTTTTAGGCCAAGTAGTTTAGAAGTAATGAATTAGATAGGATTATAGAAGTGGAGATTTGATTTTGATCTGATTCAACGGTCAAAATGAAATTAGAATACGGTAAGTACACGGTGGCCGGAGCCTTTCCTTGGTATTGGAAATTTGTTTTTTTGTTTTATGTATATTTTTGAAATTGTTTAATCTAAAATTATGAAAAAAAGAGTTGTTAAATTGTGCCCCATGTAATTAATTAATTAATTAATTAAACTTAAACGTGTAAAAAGTTTTTAAATTTTTTAATAAATAATTAATTAAGTTTTTTTTATTTTTTTCACCAATTAAACTTTAGAATCAAGAAATAAAATTAATTTTTGACCATTAAATTTTGATATTTTTTCTTTAAATATTATTTGCACATGATGATGATATATATTGTTTTATTATATTGCATTTACAAATTTTTTTTATAATTTTTATAATTTTTTTAAAAAACTTAAAACTTTTAAAGAATTTTTAAATAAAATAAAAAATTCCGAAAATGTCAAGCGAAAAACATTAACACGATACATTACACTAACAGATTCAAAAAAAATGTCAAGATTTAATGATTTAATTGATCAAATAACTTAATTGATTCAATTTATTAATTCAAAAGCATAATTAAAATAATTTTTGGATTCAAGAGCTCAATTGATTTAATTTCGCAATTCAATAGCTTAATTTATTCGATTTTTTCATTCAATGATTTAATTAAGTATAAAAAAATTAAAAATTAAATTATTTTTTTAAGTTCAATGACTACGCCCTCTTAAGCCATTAATTAATGGGTAGAAAGTGTCTAAAATATATAATCAACAAACAGATAATTTTTACAATTTTTTGTTCTTTTTAGAATGGATAAAGGTGATCCATTTTCTTACATTTCTAGACAATCCAATCCAATATACTACCGGAATTGAAACCCCACGGGATTCGTTAAGCTCCCATTCTGATTCAATTGAAATTTCCCAGAATCAGAACTGTAATAATTGTAAGGAATTTGTCCAATCGGAAGCTTATCAACATCTTCAATCCCGGTATTAGCTACACTGTTAGTGAAATCAAAGCCTGAACTGTAAGTATTTTCGGTCAGAAGATGCGAAATCGGACCCATGTAATCCATCTCCAGCAACTGGGAAAGCGAGCCTGTTCTTGGGAATTTCAACAATTGTTGGCTCCCACAATCATCGTTGGAACACCCCACAAGCTCAATTTCCGCCTTCGATTCTTCAACTTTCTGATCCCAAACTTTCCCGGACGAACTCTTCTTCTTGTAGATCCTCCAAAGCACCCAATCATCCAGCTGAAAAAAAAAATAAACACACGAAACAGTTCACACAGCAATATCATCGAACAGTTGATGAAAATGAATAAAACGGACAAGAAAACCGCACCCTCATGGATCCATTTCGCTCCTTGATTTGTTTCCGCGATTCGTTTAATCTGTATTCGTGCATGATCCAATTTGTTTTGACACCCTTTGGTGGTCTGCCATTGTAGAAGACAAGAGCTTTCTTCACCCCGACGTATTTAGAATCACTGTATATAGCTTTATCGGTTCCGGTGGCCTTCCAGTACCCGGAAACAGTGGCCCTGTTCGGACGAACTCCGTTCGGGTACTTTCGATCTCGTGGGGTGAAGAAATACCATTCATTTTCGCCAAACTCTGCTTTGTCTACCCAAAAAAGGAAAATCCAATTCAGTTTAAGCATAAAATGGAGATGGAAAAAAATGATGATTTGGGTGATGATTAAACTAACCAGGCAATTTCCATGGATCAAATTTGTAAATATCAACTTCTGGGATTATTGAAACAGGGCATGGCTTTGATTTGGCCTGGTTTTTGAGGTAAAACATGATTAATTCTTCATCTGTGGGGTGGAATCTGAAACCGGGTGGGAGGTCAGAGCTTGTTTTTGTTTTTCTTTCCATTTCCCACTCAATTTTCCTCTTATCCAAACAGGAAATCCAGATGAAGGGGAATAGATGGTTTGAGAGGGAGAAGGTAAGAGGGAAAAAGAAGGGTTTTTGAAATGTTTGCAAAGAGAGGGCTATTTTTGTCTTTATTCAAAGTGAAATGTGATTGGCTGCTGCTTTGACTTTTTTGTTTTTGCTTTTTTAAGACATTTAACTTCGTATCGTAATCAGTTGATGCACTCACAGGTACGTGGACAACACGTGCCTCTCTCTCTCTCTTCATTTTGACTTGTTGTGCTTGTTCATTGCACCTTTGTTCATTAAAGAGACTTTTATTGCTTTGGGATATCCCTTAATTAATTATCGAATAAAGTATTTTTAGGTTTTATTTCGTTTATGATATTATATTTTGATATTGTAAAACATATCGTCAAAATAACAAAAAAATCTAAATTTAATAGTTAATATAGACGAAAATAGCCTAAAGCTCTGTTTGCAATTACTTTTAGGTGGAAAAATCAGTTTGAGAAGATAAAAATAACTTAAAATATGTAGTTTTTTAGTGTCAAAACATTAGTTTGCCCCTCAAACTAACTTCTCAAACCTTGGTTTGCCAAAAACTATAAAAACTAACTTTTGCAAAACTTTAATTTACCCCAAATTTTAATTTTGTCACTTCAACAGCAAACAAAGCCTAAGAATCATATTACATATGCGTTTTCTTTACTTTTCTGCGTTTTCGTTTAATACCACTGAGCATTGAATTATTTTATTCTCATTTATTCTTAAAACAATGGCTAACAAAATATAATCATTTAGTAATGTAGTTTTAGTGTTATCTTTCACATGATAAGCTGTCTGAAAAGCGAAAGGTCAATTTCGAAAACTATAATAAAAATATATAAATATACTATGTGCCATTGTTAAGCAAGTTGACAATAACCATATATAGTAGTCTGACCTATTAAACCAATTTGTTCTCATCACATGTTGATTTTAAGTTTCGGAGTAGTGGATTGGTCTTCTAAAATAAGTTTGAAATGAGTTAAATCTACCTTAATAATTATTAGTTTTTTAGTAAATAAATTTGATTCCTTCTATTGTTGTATTATGCGAATTATTTGTTATTGTATTAAATGTTTAAATATGTTCGATTTTGATATTTAATTTTTAAAATTTTATTTGTAAGGTTAAAAAATTCATTCCACGCTGATAAAATAGTAGTCCATAGAAATGTTATGAGATATCTTATCAAGTAAGTTGTAATGGGAATTAATTCAAGGTTTATTTTTTAGAATAAAAGCTCAAATTTGAAAGCGAAGGTTAATGGAAATTAAAGCAAGTACGCTCTTTCATCTACTCGAGCGAAGGTTACTGGAAATTAATTCGGCGTATGACGACATCTCCCTTTTAACGAAGTGAAGCGTGTCTATTCTCAATGGATTAGGATGAGATATTTTGGATTTTTTTCAAACTTCGATATTTTTATAATTGTATTTTATGTACTCTCGAATATGAATATAAATATATTAAATATTAATCATATATGTGTAATCACTCATTTTCACTTGTAAATATATTAATATTACATGTATATTTATTATATGAATGTTACTAATATAAGATGATGTGTGCATATATAAGCTATGTATACGTATTAGGGGTGTATGTATGTCACGTATGTATCTAGGGTATAAGCGTATATAGATGTTATGTTAATTATATGTATGATTATACGTACGTATACTAGAATATTATATTAATTAATGATCGTATAATATAAGTATATATTTTCGTATGTATATGTATTCTTTATTATAATTATACTATTATTATTATTGGGCTGACAAAATGAAAAAATTAAATATATATTAAACCCAAATAAAAAATTACAGTCCAATTACAAATCCAATTACAAGGCTCGTTTGGCCCAAATCTGAATACTATCTAATTACAATGTGCAGGTAACTGTGGGCCGTTGGATCAAGATCTGATCCAACGGCCACGATGCAACCAAGGTCAAAAATATCTGTCAGGCGCGTGCTCCACACGTATGGACCGTTCGAGTGCCACGCGCGCGTGTGGTCCACGCGCGAACGCTTTAATATCACACGCGCGCGTAAGATCCACGCGTTCGACTCCCATTGCGGAGCTCCACGCGTGGCTAAATCTCGCCGTCTCATCGGATCGAGGCTTCATCCAGCCGATCGTTCTTCAAGCCATCTCGACCGTTAGATCGGATCGATCTAACGGCCGAAAATGCGTCTAGCCTCGGGCGAATGACCACACCGCCACCGCGCCGATATTGATCCGCGTTGATTATGCCAAAGACAACAAGCAAATGTCGATCACGGAAAAGAAGATACAAGTTGCAACAAAAGCAGAGGATAATATATATGAAGCGGGTCATTTGTAACGGGATAATTTTTTGAGGGGAGCGGCGAGCAAAAAGATTAGCAAAAAAAAAAGAGAGTAGTAGTAAAAAAAGAAAGAAGCAGATCTTGTAAAACCAAAAAATTTGTAACAGTCAAGATAATCAAAAAGCGATCCGGTGGTATTTTTTGTCTTTTTTTCTTACTGTTTTCTTTGCATGCATATACTGAAACAGAAAAAAAAAACAAAACAAAAAAAAAGAAGTAGTCTTACCAGGCGTTGTCTGTGGGTCTTCCTTCTCTCCGGTGACAAACCTCTCGGCTTCTACAAGCCAGATCACAGTGAACTAAAGGGAAAGAAGACCCTTTGTAGTTGTATTTTGGTCTAAAAATATTTTTTTGGGTTCGTATTTCTTAGATCTAGAGTAAAAGAAAGGGTATCCTCCGAATCCAACCACGGATTCGTATTGAGGACGACAAGGGAATGTTTTGGTGTATTTTGGGAGCCTACCGGCGCGTTAGGTTAGCGGCGGCCGGGGCGGAGAATCTGGCGACGACCGCCGCCGGATTCGGGTTTTGCAAGAACATTTGAGAGAAAAGATGAACACTGGTTATTTGAAACGAAGAATGAAACGAAAATGGAGAAAATTTGGTTTGATGCGAAAATAGCCCTTATATAGATGTTATTATTTTACTAAATGGGTAAATTACACACTTAATCCCACCGCGTTTTCAATATTTTCATTTTTGTCTTGCCGCATGGTATAATCACGATCCAGTCCCCGAGTTTTCAAAAAGTCACAATTTAGTCCCTAAATTACACGAATCGATTTCTAAATGGTAAAATTACGTCCTAAATCATCTCGCGTTTTTGAATTTTTCACTTTGGGTGCCCTTTGGTATAATTACAATTACTGGTCCTTTTAGGTTTTGTTTATTTTGCAATTTCGTCCCTAAATTACATATTATTGCTCTTTTATTTTACGCCACTTGACTTTCGTTTTCCTTTCATTTCTGTCCTGTTTTCTTTGTAAATATTATTGTTCGTATTATAATCGTATATGTTGATATTATTTTATTTTATGTCTCTCGTATATGACTCGTTTTATGTTTATATGTATATATATATGTGTGTCAAGTATGATATTCGTTTTTTTATCTGGTTATTCATATCAAGCATGTTATGTTTTTATTGATTCGTACATGGTATATTTTGTATTTTATATGTGTGTGCTTCCTTATTTTTTAGGGCTACATGTTAGTATATTTACCCTTTTTATACGATATGTTGACCCGTATATGTTGAAATATGTTTTATTGCTAGTATGCATTTTTTTTAATATCTGTTCGTCTATATATACTTATTCCTGCCTTGATATTTTGACATATTATAATCATTTTTATCTATTATTTAGAGTAATGTGTATATATATACATGTTTTAGTTTAAAATATCATTTATGTTAAATTAGTAGTCTGGTATGTCAATATTTATTACATTTAAGCATTTTGCTATGTTTTATATTTTTGCCACTAAGATTGCATATCGAGATATAACTTGTTAATGCGGAGTCCTTTTATCCGAGCGTAAACGGGGCCAGTATCAAGCGTAGTGATAGTGGTTGGGCGTTTATTCTCGGATAACGGGACCCTTAAAATATATTCGCAATTATGACCGAAATTTAAAATAATCGTCACTCTAATCCGGAAAATCCAATATTAATAAAGCGGTAATTATTAAAGTACCAATTTTTGGGCGGTGTGGGGGTGCTAATCCTTCCCCATCCGTAACTGACTCCCGAACCCTGTCTTTTTGAATCTCTGGTTTTATGGTGTCCGGCCTACCTAAGTGGCCGGTGGCGACTCCATTTTTATAAGGTTTTTGTAAACCCCACGGAATAAATATTTTATATCCCAACACCTTTCAAAAAACATTTCAAAAATCATCGTTTTTATTTTAGCGATATATACTGGGAAAAAGCCATTCGCTACAGATGGCGACTCCGCTGGGGAAATTTTTGTTTTTTTTTAAAAAAAACAAATGAGAGTCAAGCTTTTGAAATAATTACCGCTTTACTAATATTGGAAGTTCCGGATTAAAGTAACTATTAAATTAACATTCGGTCATAATTGCGCGTTTATTTTAACGCATTTAAAATATGGCATATAAACCCGTCTTTTTAAGTGGGGGGAAAATGCTAATGCTTTCGTGGAGATATCGTTCTCCCGTATGGGCCTAGCAAGTACCTTCGGGGCTCGAGTACCTTATGTTTTCGTAAGGATATCGTTCCTTAAAGACAGGCATATAGCGAATGGGTCCCCCCGAATTGAACCCGGTTGAAAGGAGCCTATAATGGGTGATGATCGGGGCCTTGCTACCCTTAGTAGGGGACAACAAGGACAATTCGGGTACCTCCTAGCACCAACACTGCATGTAGAGAACATAGAAACCTACCCTGTTAGAGCCATGCAGATAACCTTAGGTTTTAGACGGGATAAATAGGGTTGTTTTGTGTGTTTATTTACATTTAATTTTGTCATTTTATTTATATATCTATCAATTTTATCTGGTCTTGACTTGTTTTCTTTTTCGCTTTTGTTCTTTTTTCTCATACATCATTGCATTTGCATCGCATAAAGGTCTTGAATCAAGTGGTTTGCCTGATCGAAAGTCTTTCACTATGGAAAAAGGTGTCTTAGGAAAGAAGAGCTTAATTTGTCGATCGGACATTGGTCGAGGTCAACCAGAAAATCCAAGGGACGATCGCCTAACGAACAGCGTAATAGCTGGATACACCTATGTGAGTCTCCAATGAGCGACTTGTGGGATCTTCAAAGCATTTGGGAAAGATGGGACCGAAGGCTACAAGACTTATTTAGCGATAGTTATGGCGACATCGCGCAGCTATTATATGTTCGAATTAACCAGCCCCTACTCCGAGCTATAGTCCAGTTCGGAATCCGCTTTTTCTTCGCTTCACCTTCAATGGGCAAGACATGATGCCCTACGGTAGAAGAGTACACCGCTTTACTTAACCAGAAAAATATTCGGGAAGACCGGATCTACGCGAAGCCTCAAGAAATCAGAATTACATTTGTGAAACTCAAAACCTTTGCGGGAATGAGTGGCGATTGGGTTAGTGGACTCCTTCAACCGGGAGATAATCTGTCTTTGCATGGGAGAGTATTCGGGACATCATATCGACACATCCAGACGAGGCAAAGAAAATGGACTTATTCGCTTTAGGAATATATGGCTTGGTGATCTTTCCCAGAGTACCCGGTACCAGCAATCTTGGTCGAGACTTTCATTTCTTTAAACGCTAGCCAGAAACATGAAAAAGGGCGTTTTTGAGGTCGCGCACGGCTATTACAAGTATGGATCCGAGTCACATGTGGAAGACGCCGACGCTGGTCTGCCGGGATATCCTTCCAAGGCTTTTCGCTTTACGAGAATACTTAGTGAAGGAATGGCGAGAAGATTTGAAAACAAAAATGTGGACCGATCTCTTGGGAACATTCGAGATGAGGACATAGCATGGAGAGGGTCTCATGGCTCGGTAAAGTTAATTATTTTCTATCTGATTGTGGCGACTTCAACTGGCTGATGATGTTAGGATTACATGGAGGGATCGCTTGTGCTCCACTTTTAGTGTCTCGACGATTCGGATCACGACAGATTCATTCCCAATACCGCGGATTAAGCCAAACTGAATTTCTTTTCAAAGGAGAGTTCAAAGGAAAAATTCAGACCATCATGAGGGCACGGGATCATTGTTACCGGATCGGGGTGGAAGGAGATACCGAGCACATGACTACCCCGGATTACGATCTTTGGAGACGTTTGAGGGTTAATAATGCGATTCCTGAATCTGATCAAGGACCAACAGTGTCACTCGAAGAGCTTTCAAGGGTGGTACCATCCAAAGCCGATATCTTAAGGAGTGAACTCGAGGAAGTTAGAAAGAAAATGGACATCCAACAGACCCAACATACGAGCGAGCTCTATAAAGCAAGCTTAGAAGTTGACGAGCGGGATGGGATCATTAGGCAACTGAAGAAATTAAATGCAGATTTGAGTGACAAGAATACTCTTTATCAAAAAGATGCCCTCCTATTACAGGCAAAAATACAAAAGGCCGGCCGGAGTCAGTTCATAGCTGTGGAAAGAGAAAGAATGAACGGCATCCGTTTGGTGGAAGAAGAACGAGAAATTAACAAAAGAGCGATCGAGAAAGAGATTGAAAGCTGCCGTTTGGCTATGGAGGAAGAAAAACGGTCCGCCAAGAAAGCCATTGATCAAGAGAGAGAAAGATTCAGACAAGAAATCAGCAAAGGGAAACAGGCTGTTCATCACGAGAGAGAAAGTGTCGCCGTATGGAAAAGAAAATCCATAAGTAGTCGAAATAGACTATTAGAGATGCAGAAACTGTACGATGACACTATTCAAAGTTTGGGGCAAAGCCAAAGTCAAAATGATGAATTAAAAGGAAAGATGGCGGAAGTCGAACACTCACTTCGAATGTACTGCCACAGGAATAATTTCGCTGAGCTGCAAGAAAGAGAACGCGAAGTGGGTGTGTTACAAGCACGAATCAGGTCCCTCGAAGCAGTTGTAGAGGATTACAAGGAAAGAATTAATGTGTTCGAAGAAGCTGCAGCCGGAGGGGACACCTATTGGCAGAAGAGATTACGCGACGCTGCTCGAATGGTACAGGACAGAGACCAGTACTACGCAAATCTAATGGTGGACATACAGCGAGTCGCCAGACACGTAAATGATTTAGCTGTCGAGGCTGAGACACTCCGACCTATTATAGCCCCGGGAATGGAAGAAGCTCCTAGGTTCCTCAAGCTGCTCAAGGCAATTGGAAAGTTAGGAAATAGAGTTAGAATCTATCTATAAGACTCTGTGTTATAATTAGATCTTTTGTACTAGGGATCTTTACTTTGTAACACGAATTTTGTTGTAATCAAGACCCTTTAATTCCCGTGGAAGTAATTCAAAAGGGTGATTACCAGCGGAATCAGTACCTTGTCTGCATGCATTCTTGCATTTGCATCATAACATTTGCATCATTGTACATGCATTTATTTCTTTTTTTTTTTGCAACCATATTAACAATATGAATATTGTGGCATTCTATGTAGTGTTAACCCGCAATCATTCATCACCTATACTTTACCCGGCTACAAAGAAAGCTCATGGAAGAAAGAATAATCAGTCTAGAAAGAGGGCAGAGAGAGCTTGAGACAAGGCTTGAAGAGGCCCAGAGAAGCCTTAGTGATTAGATTGCCTGATCACAAACATCAATAGTATCGACATAACTTGGCATTCTTTGGCAAAAAGTCTTGGAAAAGCGAGTAGAAGGAGAAAATATCCCGAGCAGGAAGGTACTCCGGCTCACTACAAGGTTCAACCAACTGCACCAAACCAGGCTAGGAAGGTGTATATTGACCCTACAGGAATGTCTTTCAGCTTTCAAGTAGGGGCACCTGAGACTCAACCCCTTGATACCGAAGCACTTTATGAAGAAGAAGTGCCGGACCTAAACATGGTCGAAAAGATCCGGAATGAGGTGGAAAGAAAGTGGGAAGAAAGATTTCGCCTCATGGAAGAAAAATTTAAAGCGTTACAATCAAATGAAGAATCAGGAAACGACGCTAGTGATCTAAGTTTGGTGTCTGATCTTGTCTTGCCGCCAAAATTCAAAACACCAAAGTTCGATAAATATGACGGAACCACATGTCCTTCTGCACACATAACGATGTATTGTAGAAAAATGGCGGCTTACCATAAAGATGAAAAGCTACTGATCCACTGTTTCCAGGATAGTCTAACTGGAGCGGCGTTACGTTGGTATACTCAGTTAAGCAAAGCAAATGTCAAGACATGGAAAGATTTGTCTAAAGCATTTTCCGAGCAATACAAACATGTAACAGACATGATCCATAGCAGAATCATGTTAGAAAATATGGGGTAGAAGTCCAATGAAAGCTTGCGACAATATGCCCAAAGGTGGAGAGAAGTGGCCGCCCAAATCCAGCCACCTATCCCAGAGCATGAAATCACGTCATTATTTGTCAACACTCTGAAAGGGGCACTCTTCGACCGCCTCATCAATAACACAACACAGTGTTTCACCGACTTAATCAGGACTGGGGAGTCTCTCGAACTGGCAATTAAAAGCGACAGAATAGATGGTGGGGAAGGGTCTCGAAAGTATAACAAGAGAAATGAAGTAAACACCACCAGCACCTATACCGCCCCGAAGAACTTTACAGTCTCACAGCCACAAGCACCTGTGGGAAAAACGCAAAATTCGAATCAAAGAGATAAGAGAGTCACCAGAAAGGATAAAGAGAGGAGAACTTTCACTCCCCTACCTGTTTCATACTCAGAGCTTTATTCCCAATTGTATGAAGCAGACTTGGTCCGACCATACATCGTTAATCCTGTCAATCCACCCTTCCCGCCTTGGTACAATCCAAGCACACATTGCGACTATCACGGCGGTACCCCTGGACATCCCACTGAGAACTGTCTTGCCTTCAAAAAGCTTGTACAGAACTTAATCGATTCTGTGATATTGAAGTTTGAAGAGCCTAGCGTATCCAACAACCCGCTGCCTAATCATGGGAGCAGAGGGGTAAATGCTATAGAAGAATGCTTTACCAGGAGGATAAAGGATGACGTGTCAGAAGTCAAGTATCCTTTACGGTGGGTATTTCAACAATTATGCATGGCTCGTGTGATCAACAAAGGCATGATAATAAGGCAGAAGGAATGTGGAAAGTATTGCGAATTCTATCAGACTGAAGGGCACGATATCCAAGAATGTGACGAGTTCAAGAAATTGGTGCAGAAGCTGATGAATGAAAAACAAATTGAATTCTTTGAGGAACCCATGGGGAAGGGATCAGACGTGCACATGACAGATAGCCCCAAAACTAGATACGGGAAGGATAGACCTTTTATCATCTCTCCTAGGATAGGGAATGCAGGTGTCTCCCAAGGAGAAACCAGAAAGATAAATCCCAAGATCGTCATTTCAGCACCATCTTCATTCCCATTCAAAGACATGCGACAAATTCCCTGGAATTATGCCGCGAATGTGACCATGCTAGAAAAATCAGAACGCGAGCAGGTAAAAGAGTCTCTGTTTGGAAGACCAGCAAAGTCGAACAATGTGAGCGTTGGTGAAGCGAGGCCATTTCACAAGGAGCGGCCGATGTTATTCCTCAGAGGCTTTGAGAGCATTTGAAAAAGATAGGGGGGAAGAATACAACAGTCACCCTACGCAGATATTTGGAGAAGAACCTCCCAAAAGATAAATGAGCCGTGAAGAGGCACGAGGCCAAAGAATTTCTAAAGTTCTTGAGACATAGCGATCAGCGTAGTGGAACAACTACGAAACAACCGGCCGGGATCACGGTCTTGAAATTACTCTTGAGTTCGGAGAAGCATCGGGAAACGCTATTGAAAGTCTTTGAATCAAACTTTTGTGCCCCAGGACATTTACGTAACAAACTGGACATGATAGTAGGGCACATTATCATCTATAATCATATCACATTCAGTGATGATGAGATCCCGGAGGGAGGAATGGGGTCTACTAAAGCCCTTAACATCACTACCCATTGCAAAGGGTATGTTTTACCAGGCGTACTGATCGACAACGGGTCAGCACTGAATGTCTTGCCTATGGTAACCCTGCAAAAATTGCCAATAGATGGTTCGCACCTAAAGCCTTGCTACAACTCGGTAAGAGCCTTTGATGGTACGCAAAAAGGAACAATGGGGAAAATTGAGGTGCCCCTATTGATCGGACCAACTGAATATGTGATCGATTTTGTGGTGATGGACATAAAACCATCTTTACTTTTGCTTATTGGGAAGACCGTGGATCCACTCCGCAGGAGTTGTCCCATCATCATTGCATCAGAAATTAAAATTTGTAGTTGAAGGCAAATTGGTCACCGTAGAAGCAGAGCATGAATTTGTTGCTTCCGTGACATCAGACACCCCCTACATTCAAAATGATGAAGATCTTTGCAGAATGCTCGTTCGAGCATTAGAACTAGTAAATGCCACATTCGTTTGAGAGAGGAAGCGGATCCCCTACCTTAGGTTATCTAATTGTACCAAGATGACCGTCGCTTGAAACTCTCGGGCCGAGGAGCCAAAATAGGAAAAGGGTGGGAAAGAAATTACAAGGAAACACGAGACCCAAGAATATCATAACCAAGAAGGATCGTTTGGGGTGGGTTATCAACCAAGTGTCAATGAAGAAAGAGGAATATAAGAGGAAGAAGAAGAAAAGAAAAGCCGATTTAAGGGAGAGGACATTCCGTGGAGGTCGATATCCTTTCCTAATTTGAAAGCCACTTTCATCTCCGGAGGATCTACCGGCCAGTCAAGATATTGGAGAGGCAATGAAGAAAAATGATGAACTTAACCAGGAGGAAATATTTAGTAAATCATTTGAAGGGATGTACATCAACATGATAGCTGAAGAGGACCGAGGTAGCAAAATGTTGACCAACATCCGCCCTTGCCATCCCGGGAGACACTCGATAAGCTGGAGCTGCATTGATCTACCTGTAGTTTTTAGGAATAGATCGAGTAATGCTCGAATCAACCTTTTGTTTTTGCCCATAGACAATGGGGATCTCTTGTATGGGGCACCTATGTTAACTTTTTGATTGAAATGAAAATATCCCCACTTTCTTAAAAATGACCAAAGTCTCATTTATTCCATTCATGCATTCTTCATATTCATTCCCTTCATGTAAAACCGTCTCTTTCCCAATACAATTCATTCTCATTTAATGCAGGTCGCTCATGATTGACGATATGAATGATATTGGATCCAATCCTGGAGTAAATTTGAATGCCCTGAAGTCTCGAGAGGAAATTGAGGAGGATATGATGAAATAGAAATTGAGGTCCCGGAAGAGTTAAAGAGAATGGTGGGCGACGAAGAAAGGGCGATTATGCCCCCACCAAGAAGAAAGCGAAATTGTCAACTTGGGGACTGAAGAAGCGAGAAAAGAAATAAAAATAGGAGCGACTATTTCCTCAAAAACCAAGCATGAAGCCTGATAGCCCTACTTGAGGAATTCAAGGATGTATTCGCTGGACTTATCAAGATATGCGAGGATTGAATACCGACATAGTGGTGCACAAATTGCCAACAAAATCAGAGTGCAAACCGATGACAGCAAAAACCGGAGAATGAGGCGGATATGTTGTTAAAGATCCGAGAAGGGGTGAAGAAGCAATTTGATCTTTGGATTCTTTGAGGTAGCCAAATACCCCGAAGTGGGTTGCAAACATTGTACCAGTACCAAAGAAAGGCGGGAAAGTTCGTATGTGTGTAGATTATAGGGATGCAATCGAGCTAGCCCTAAAGACAACTTCCCTTTGCCACATATTGACGCGTTGGTTGACAACACCGCAGGACATTCATGGTTTTCCTTCATGGACGGCTTCTCGAGGGTACAACCGGATAAAGATGGATCCTAACGACATGGAGAAAACCACATTCTTAACCATGTGGGGCACTTTTTGTTATCAAGTGATGCCGTTTGGGCTAAAAAGCTTGAGGGCAACATACCAAAGAGCAATGGTGACTCTTTTCCATGACATGATGCACAAAGAAATAGAAGTATCGTGGGCGATATGATTGCCAAGTCTCGAGCAGAGGAAGAGCACCTACAGAACTTGAGAAAACTATTCCAAAGACTACGAAAGTATCAAGCGAGGCTCAATCACGCCAAGTGTACCTTCGCCGTTTATACGGAAAACTCCTAGGGTTCGTAGTAAGCGAGAAGAGGATTAAAATTGATCCCGATAAAGTGAAAGCCATCAGGACCTTTCACCACCCCGCATAAAGGAAGTTCGCGGTTTCTGGGGAGGCTGAATTATATCTCTCGTTTCATTTCCCAATTAACCAATCAATGCGACCCGGTCTTGGACTTCTTAGAAAGAATAATCTGGCGTGTGGGATGAAGAATGTCAAAAAGCCCTAGAAAAGATCAAAAAGTACGACAAATGCTCAATTTTAGTCGCACGTGCACAGTCGACCACTAATTCTCTACTTAATGGTCTTGAGAATTCAATGGGATGTGTCTTTGGGGCAACACGATGAGTCAAAAAAAAGGAGCGAGCCATCTATTACCTAAGCGGGAAATTCAATGATTGCGAAACACGGTATCTTGATCTGAAGGCTGTGTTGTGCTCTAGTTTGGGCTACCAAGCGGCTCGACGGTACATGTTATACCATACTACGGTTGATATCCAAGCTAGACCCATTAAAGTTCTAATGGAAGCACCGGCGCTAACGGGAAGGATGACCCGATGGCGGATGCTCTTATCGAATTTGACATCGTATATGTTAATCGAAAGCCGTAAAGGGGAGTGCGTAGCGGATTTCCTAGCTAGTCGTGCCGGATGACTATGAGACATTGAACTTTAGTTTTCAGGCGAAGACTTGATGTGCATTACAACCGAAGAAGAGATTTGGATGATAAGTCATGGAAACTTTACTTTGATGGAGCCTCCACGCATACCGGACATGGGATAGAGGCGGTGCTAATTTCACCGAGGGCGTCTATTATCCTTTCACCCGGTGATTGGAATTCTTCTGCACAAACAATATAGCTGAATCTGAAGCTTGCATCATGGGGGTGAACTCGACCATCGAAAGAAAGGTTAAGGAACCGAGTGTTCGGAGATTCGTCCCTAGTCATTTACCAATTGCGCGGGGAGTGGGAAACTAGAGACCGAAGTTGGTCAAATATCACGAATGGATCAAGAGCTCGTCAAAGAGTTCGAAAAGGTCAGCTTCAATTACCTACCCGAGAAGAAAATCGGATGGCGGATCATTGGCAACCTTGGCATCCATGTTTAAAACAAACACACAGGCGAAATGAAACCCATTGAGATGCGGACATTTGAAAAGCCTGCTCATTGTTGTAATGTCTGAGGAAGAGATTGTGAGAATCCATGGTACTATGATATCTGCAATATGTCAAACTTGAAAGTATCGAGAAGGGCAAAGCGACGACATGAGAAAAGCGCTCGGAAAAATGGCAACAAAATATATCCTAGATGGGGAAATCCTATATAGGAAAAGTCATGATCAAACATTCTTTGAGATGTGTGGATGCCCGGGAGGCGAAGAAAATCTTAGCCGAAGTACATGATGGGATCGTGGGCAGCACGCCAACGGGCTGTCTATAGCCGAAAAATTATGAGATACGGTTATTTACGGTTGACCATGGAGGAGATTGCATCGATTACGCCAGAAATGCCACAAATGCCAAATTCTGCTGACAAAATTCATGCACCCCATCGCCTCTACACACCATGAATTCTCCGTGGCCTTTTCGCAGCGTGGGGCATGGACGTTATTGGGCAGATCCATCCGAAAGCTTCCAATGGGCATCGTTTCATTTTGGTCGCCATAGACTACTTCACTAAATGGGTAGAGGCAGCGTCTTACGCCAATATCATCAGGACTACAGTTTGTAAGTTCTTAAAGAAAGAAATTATTTGTCGATACGGGTTGCCAGAGAGGATCATCACCGACAATGCTTCCAATCTGAACAACAAAATGGTAAAGGACGTGTGCACTCAATTCAAGATAATACACCATAATTCCACAGTCTATCGTCCTAAAATGAATGGAGCAGTGGAAGCAGCAAACAAAAATATAAAGAAGATCATAGCAAAGACTACGGATACCTACAAGGATTGGCATGAGAAGTTGCCTTTTGCCCTTTTCGCCTATAGGACGTCCATTCGCACATCAACGGGGCAACACCCTACTCCTTGGTGTATGGTACGAAGCGATACTCCCAATTGAGGTAGAGATTCTATCCCTCGGGTCTTAAACGAAGTAAAAGCTGGAAGAAGCTGAATGGGTGCATGCAGTTCGACCAGCTAAATCTCATTGTGAAAAAGACTAAAGGTCATTTGTCATGGTCGAGATGTACCAAAAGCGGATGGTGCGGGCATACAACAAAAAAGTGCCCAAGAGAATTCAAAGAAGGGATCTGGTACTCAAGAAAATCCTCCCTATCCAAAAGATTCTCGAGGAAAATGGGCGTCCAGCTGGGAAGGACCGTGCGTCGTAAAAATGCCTTCTCGGGAGGAGCCACGATCCTATGAGAAATGGGCGGGGACGCTTAAAAATCCTGTAAATTCTGATGCCGTCAAGAAATACTATCTCTAAAAAAATGGAGAGCTCAAGATGAAAACCGGCAGGAGTCTTGAAGCAAAGGAAGGACTCGAGTTGAAAACTTCGCAAAGGGGCGGCTTTCGGGTAAATTGAAAAATTGAATATCGAGGAGAAGAGTATCCCCATGAGCATCATGAAGAGGAAGCTTGGGCAAAAAATTCTACACCAGTTTAGCGAGGATCATGTATCATTCATATCAAAGATAATGAGAGATCTTGTATTTAACTTATACGTGTCATACCTTTCTTTTTAAGATATCTCAAAGCCCTTAATCATAATAAAACCGTGTTTTTGAGCATCCATTCCTGGCCTTCTTGTCAATTTCAGTCAAATAAGATAACATAGGTTTATAATGAAACAAGAGATTTCGAAGCATTACTATGATTTAACCTTGAAAATGCAGGTGATCAAAGAAAACGATGTTAACTCCGTCCTCTAGTTCCCTAATGGCTGTCGATAGGGAAGGCAGGAAGCTTCAAACAACCTGGTAGGATAACCAATGGCACATGTCATATCTATTCAAGAAAGGCATACGAGATAACAAAAGAAATCTCTTGGGTGAAAGCCAGAAGGGCACCCCTCTAAAAAAAATCTCTAAACTGAAAACCCGAAAGGGCACTTTAGAATTCCAAGTCGAAATTGAAAAAAGAGAAAGGTCGAGACGGTTGAACTTGGCAGTGAAGCGGGGTATCGATGCCCGTAAGAAAGGAAAAAAATGGACGTCAAGATCAAATGAGGACCAAAACAAGCCCACCCAGAGATTGACTCTCATGCATCATGAATAGTCAAACATCACTAGAATTAGGAGCATGTCAATTCATTCATTTGTCATAGCATTTTGTTTTCATCTCAGACAGGTATCTGCAGATCCAAAGAGACATCGAGGGTCATCACGGTGTGAATCCCAAATGAGAAGACAATGTCTTTACATAAATGCACATGTTTTCAAGATCTAGAGAGAGGTTCTATATAGGAAGAATCCTTCTTTCGGAGGTTTCAGAAGCTGAAAGTTCTATATAGGAAGGACTGACAGCTCCAGGGTGAAGACTCGCAGTTCTATATAGGAAGGACTCCCAGTCAAAACAATTCACCCATGACACGCAAGATTATATAGGAAATCTGCTTGTGTGAAAGCGAAAAGTTCTATATAGGAAGGGCTCAGAGCTTTATTGTCTTAAGTAAAAGGTTCTATATAGGAAGAGCACTGTAGCTCACGAGATTCAGAGCATAAAAAAGTTCTATATAGGAGGGACTGATGGCTCCAAGGTGAAGACTTCATGATTCTATATAGGAAGAACTCTCAATCAAAGCAATTCACCTATGACACGGGGTTATATAGGAAACTGTTGTGTCGAAAGTGAAAGAGTCTTATATAGGAAAGGCTCAGAACTTCATTGTCTTAGAGTGAAAGGTTCTATATAGGAAGAACCTGCAGCTACGAGACTCAGGCATAAAAAGTTCTATATAGGAGGGACTGATGGCTCCAAGGTGAAGACTCATGATTCTATATAGGAAGAACTCTCGGTCAAAGCAATTCACCTATGACACGAGGTTATATAGGAAAACTGTTGTGTCGAAAGCGAAGAGTCTTATATAGGAAAGGCTCGAACTTCATTGTCTTAGAGTGAAGGGTTCTATGTCGAAAGAGCACTGTAGCTCCAAGATCGGAAGGTGACGAAGCTCTATATAGGAAGAACTTACGAGCCTGAAGATTCAGCCAAGGAAGAGCGGAGATGTCCAAAAGAATTCGTTTTCAAAGCTATAAACAAGGAAGTCGATAAAAATGAGAGCGAAGGGTTCTATGTCGAAAGAGCATGTAGCTCCAAGATCGGAAGGTGATGAAGCTCTATATAGGAAGAACTTACGAGCCTGAAGATTCAGCCAAGGAAGAGCGGAGATGTCCAAAAGAATTCGTTTTCCAAAGCTACAAACAAGGAAGTCTGATAAAAATGAGAAGCGAAGGGTTCTATGTCGAAAAGAGCACTGTAGCTCCAAGATCGGAAGGTGATGAAGCTCTATATAGGAAGAACTTACGAGCCTGAAGATTCAGCCAAGGAAGAGCGGAAATGTCCAAAAGAATTCGTTTTCCAAGGCTACAAGCAGGAAATCGATAAAATGAGTGCTTATGAATCTTTGCTTTGTTTCCCATTTCATGAGAACAAGCAAAAGAGGGCAAACTATAATCACTCATTTTCACTTGTAAATATATTAATATTGCATGTATATTTATTATATGAATGTTACTAATATAAGATGATGTGTGCATATATAAGCTATGTATACGTATTAGGGGTGTATGTATGTCACGTATGTATCTAGGGTATAAGCGTATATAGATGTTATGTTAATTATATGTATGATTATACGTACGTATACTAGAATATTATATTAATTAATGATCGTATAATATAAGTATATATTTTCGTATGTATATGTATTGCTGTTATAATTATAATATTATTATTATTGGGCTGACAAAATGAAAAAATTAAATATATATTAAACCCAAATAAAAAATTACAGTCCAATTACAAATCCAATTACAAGGCCCGTTTGGCCCAAATCTGAATCCTATCTAATTACAATGTGCAGGTAACTGTGGGCCGTTGGATCAAGATCTGCTCTAACGGCCACGATGCAACCAAGGTCAAAAATATCTGCCAGGCGCGTGCTCCACACGTATGGACCGTTCGAGTGCCACGCGCGCGTGTGGTCTACGTGCGGACGCTTTAATATCCCGCGCGCGTAAGATCCGCGCGTTCGACTCCTCATTCGGAGCTCCACGTGGCGAAATCTCAAGCCGTCTCATCGGATCGAGGCTTCATCCGGCCAATCGTTCTTCAAGCCATCTCGGCCGTTAGATCGGATCGATCTAACGGCCGAAAATGAGTCGGCCTCTGGCGAAATGACCACACCGCGCCGATATTGGTCCGCGTTGATTATGCCAAAGACAACAAGCAAATGTCGGATCTGGAAAAGAAGATACAAGTTGCAACAAAAGCGAGAGCGTAATATATATGAAGCGAGTACATTTGTAGCGGGGATAATTTTTGAGGGAAGCGGCGAGCAAAAAATTAGCAAAAGAGAGTAGTAACAAAAAAAAAAGCAGATCTTGTAAAACCAAAAAATTTGTAACAGTCAAGATAATCAAAAAAGCGATCCGGTGGTAATTTTTGTCTTTTTTTTTTACACATTTTCTTTGCATGCATATCTGAAAGAGAAATAAAAAAGCGAAACAAAAAAAGTAGTCTTCTTGGCGTTGTGCTCGTGGGTCTTCCTTCTCTCGGTGACAAACCTCTCGGCTTCTACAAGCCAGATCACAGTGAACTAAAGGGAAGAGAAGACCCTTTGTAGTTGTATTT
>JAGYYJ010002514.1:0-66130 GCA_019671005.1 Hibiscus mutabilis
TCTCTGTGGTCTGATGATTTTAGTGTTTTGATGTTTGCTTGGGTAGGAATTCATTGGTTAAGAAGTTAGAGAACATGCATTTGATGTGATATATACAAACAATGTTGTGGTATATGATGAAAGCTGGTTGCTTATTGTTGGTCATGTTGTTTTATGAGAAAGATCATCAAATGGACTTCTTTTACTCAATTTGTAAGTTGAAATCTGCAATTCTTTCATGGAAATTGCCTACTTTTCTTGGTAAACAAGTCTCTCACCAAGCACTTTTGACATGAATAAATACAACTACACCCGATATCACTAAACTCCAAGTCTAGTATCGATTATACCACTAAACTAAAATTTAATACTATTTTAACACTGAATTTAATTTAGGCTTTAATTATACTATTGAGCCATTAAAATTTGTGAAGTTAACGGATTTTAATGGCCCGCGTGTGATGACGTGGAACGATTTGAACAACCCAGTGATATAATTGTAAGTCTAAACTAAAGTTATGTGTTGAAATAATATCAATTTTTAGTTCAGTATTATAATCGATATTAAACTTAAAGTTCACTGGTATTTTGTGTAGTTTACTAAAACAAATAAATGCAGATGAAACTTGATAAAACATAGCCCAGGTAAACCGAATTTTTTATTTTTATTCAGACACATATATTTGTGATACATATTTATATTCAATACGTACTATGTTCCGAATGACATAAAATACAGTGATATAGTGTGCATTGACATAACTCACGATGTGTTCATATATTCCCTCTATCCCACTAAAACCTGTTACATATTAACATTTTTTTGTCAAATTTTTTTTAACTTCAATTATAATTTATTTAAATATTTTAATTAATTAAAATTTATAAAAAAATATTTAAAAACTACTTGATTGAATGTTTTTAAAACATATTTTATCGATAATAAATTTTAAATTATAAGAGGTTAAAGTTGAAAAAAAATTAAAAAAATATCAACATGTGAGTTTTAGGCTTTGTTTACCGTTGTAGTTCGAAAACCTAATTTTGGGGGCAAACGTCCGTTTAGAGAAACTAGATTTTCTGGCTGTTTGAAAACGCCCGTTTGGGAAAGAAAACTGGCTGGTAAACAGCCATTTGAAGACAAGCGAGAGTTGTTTGGGGTTGCAGTTGCTGGTGAACGGACGTTGCCTATCGCAACAGCAACCAAAAATATAACTTTAGTGCGACAGATGGGGTATATTTTTAAAAAATGTGAAAATATAATATAAAAATATATTTTTAAAGTTTTATATGTCCGTAATACGTATGGACAAAGATTTTGAAACATTTGTACTTGTGTCTATACCATATACATATTACGTTTTTGTATCTTATCATATTCTAAGTATTTTTTTCATAAATTGTCCTTAATTATAAAAGATAAAAAAAATGTTAAATTATACTGAGACTGAAAGTTAAGTATGAAAATATATAGAGAAATTAATACAATATTTCCCAACTGATACACATAACACATGAGAAAACCTCAACCTATACTAATAATAATTTTCAACCAATAATAATTAATAGAGTTAATTGCACCACACGTCCCTAAACTATGATATTTATTTTAAATTGGACCCTAAACTTTAAACCATTCTAATTTTATCCTGAAACTATGACCTTCATTCTAAGTTGGTCCCCAAACTTTTGATCATTCCAGTTTCATCCTCAAACTTTGACTCTCATTCTAAATTGGTCCTCAAACTTTTTGAACGTTCTAATTTCATCCCAAATTATCAATATATGCTGAGCATATCTTATGTTAATAAAACTGTTACAAAAATTGTTAATTGTCATAAAACACTGATGTGTATTATGTAATATTATGATGTGATATAAACGATAATTTGAGGATGACATTAGAACGTTTAAAAAGTTTGAGGACCAATCTAGAATGAGAGTCATAGTCTGAGGATGAAACTAAAATACTCAAAAGTTTGGGGGACCAATTTAGAATGAATGTCATTGTTTGAGGATAAAATTAGAATGTTTTAAAGTTTAGGGACCAATTTAAAATAGATGTCATAGTTTGGGGACGTATGGTGCAATTAACTCTAATTAATAATTGGAAAATGTGAGTTTCACCAAATACTAATAATAGATAAACTAAAAAAATAGATATCTCACTCGAATCCGGATGAGTCTAACGTGCGGCATGTATATGGTGTGATTAAAAGACGACAAGTTTTGAAACTTATCTTTCAAACTAAAAAAGTTAGAGTTCTTGATAACATTTTTCGATTGTTGTTTTTAGTTTTTCTGCAAGTATCGATACTTATTTTATAAGTTTCGATACTTTTTCCTAAACTGAAAATTTATAAAAAAAATTAAGTATCGATACTTGCAGAAAAAAACTCAAAAAATCAACTGAATTTAAAAATAAATTTCGAAACTTATCATTTTTTAACCGCACAAGTACCACTCTAATCCACAATCTGATCCACAATCTGAATTATCACCCTATGACAACAAACCTACAGCGAATCATATTATCATCACCATAGAGCTGTCAGAGGACTAAGTTGTTTAGTTTTGAAATAAATAGGATCTTAAAAAGATAACTAAATCATAAAATTTTAAAAGATTAAAATTTAATTTTATTAATTTTAAAATTAAAATGTCTTAAAAATAATTAAATTAAAAAATTTTGAGATCAATTCTTAATTTTTTTTAAAATTGACACGTCCCAAGAACAATTAAACCATATAATTTTGAAAATACATAACTTAATTTTAATAATTTAAAAACCATCAATGATCTAAAATATAATAAAATTGTCAATAACTAAGATAATATTTTAATTCCTTTTTTCTTATCCGTGTTTGTCGATGTTCTTGGATAATTTGATTCCTTTTTGAGTTGTTAATCGGTGTAATCAGAACTGTATAACGGATCGTTACCTTTGAGAATAAGTGTGAAAGGTGATTGTTGATTTTAAAATTTCATTTAGTTCGCGTTTTGACAATTCTCAATTACCCTTTTTACAATGGACCGCGGAAATTTTCTTTTGTGCAAAGAGATAGTGTATACTTTAACCGTTGCGGCGTTTTTTTTGCTTAAATTCTATGTTTTTTGTTGTTGTTTTATTTGTTTTAATACTTTTCGATAAATTATATTTTTATTTTATTTTTGTTTACAAATAAAGTTGTTCGACATGTAAAAAGATAGTTTAATTTTAAGAATAATAATTTTATTATAACATGACAATGAATAGTATTCATTTGAAAAACATGAATAAAAACAAATTTAATTAATTAATAGTTCAACTAAGGGTAAAACTTTGAAACACAAGCTGTGTAAAATTAATTTTACACAAGCGTGTATATTTACTCTATAAAAACCCAAATCCTAAATTTCTAACCCTAAACCTTAAACCCTATACACTAAATTCTAAACACTAACCTTAAATTCTAAACCCTACAACCTAAACCTCTAAACATTAAACCTTAAACTAAAACCCTAACCCCTAAAACTAAAAAGCACATGTAAACTAAAGTTTATATGGCCTGTATGTAAACTTTAGTTTACACGTGTACTGTTCTATCTTTTAAAAGTTGGTCTCTTATTTTTCAATTCCTATAATTAATCCCTCTATTTATCACAATTAAAAATTAATTTTTAATTAAATTATTACTAAATTTCGTTAAATTGTACGTGCGACACTTTTTACTGGCAAATTTTAATTCTAATCTTATCTAGAGAGGAGGGGTAAGAGAAGGAAGGGAGGTACTCAAGGACTGAGCCAGGATATTAAGTCGAGGGGCCAAAGTATAACTAACAATATAAAATAGGGGAAATCAAAATAAACTAAAATTAGGGGGCAACATCAAAATAAACTAAAATTATGAGGTTTAAATAGGCAAATATCCATACATATTTTTTAATAACAAAAAATGGGAGGGACAGTGGCCCCGATATGCTTCGTCCCTGCAGGTACTCTAGTGAGTCTAAAATTCGTGACCTAAGAAAATTAAGAAAATTGAGATGTGCAGCTTAGTCAACCGGTCAAATATTCAAAAATATAATTTATCTGCTTTAAATTTGAAATCAAACGAGGGACTAAATTCTAAAATTTTGAAGGATACAGTGACTGAAGGCACAATAAGACTAAATCCAAAATGAGTAACACAGAATCAGAACTCCCTAATAAATATCCACCGACAATGGTGACCACGAAACACGTTTTCAGTTGGTAAAATGAACGCATTGCAGTGTCCTTGGCCATGTAATCCATGAACATCGAGGGGCTACCACGAGGTTGGTGGTGACCGTTGACCCTACCATTTGCTTCGTTGTAATCACTAAATGCCATGATTTTGATCACACAAAATCTCTAATCCCCTTATCTCCAATTCAATTCTCTCCCTCTTCCCCTTGATTCTCCTCCATTTTTGTATCTTCCATTGATTCCAAGCTTCTGCTTACCTCTGTGTTCACCACTGTTTTCTCTCTTAAAGCCTATGTATTCCCCAGATTATTTTCTCAGGGAAAAAAAAGTAGAGATGAAACCTTTTTAAGGTATACCCAGATCTTATTTCCTTCTTGGCTTCAGTTTTTCATCGTTTTCACAAGGTTTTAAACTCTGGGTTTCTCTTGAATTTCTGGATAATAACTTATGTTCTATTGGGTGTTTGTTTCTCAGGAAAAAAGGGCAACTTTTTTACTTCTCAGTAGGTTTTAAACTGTGGGTATCTCTTGAATTTCTGAAACAAAGGGAACATATTTTGACTTTTGAGAGTGAATTGAGTCAAAAGTTCCAGGTTTTACAAAAAAGAAAAGATGAAAATCCAGTGTGATGTTTGTGATAGAGCACCAGCAACAGTTATATGCTGTGCAGACGAAGCTGCACTTTGTGCCAAGTGTGATATTGAAGTTCATGCTGCTAACAAGCTTGCCAGCAAACACCAAAGGCTTCTCCTTCAATGCCTTTCAAACAAGCTTCCTCCTTGTGATATATGCCAGGTATTTGAAACTTCACTTTTCTGGTTTATTTCAAATTTTTTTCATATATATTGTAATCTTTGAAATATCCAACGTATTCGTATTCGACACTCACACTCGAGTTTGAGTTATGTAACATAGACTGTGAACCTTGGGGTAATAACTATAAGTGTATCTGTTTTATCTCGTGTATGTATATATGATGTACAGGAAAAAGCAGCTTTCATCTTTTGTGTTGAAGATAGAGCCCTGTTTTGCCGGGATTGTGACGAACCGATCCATCCGGCTGGCAGCCTTGCCGCGAATCATCAAAGGTTCCTTGCTACTGGAATCCGAGTCGCCTTGAGTTCGAGCTGCAATAAAAAGAATGAAAACAATGTATTGGAGCCACCCAACAAGAGTGCACCTCAGACTTCAATGAAAATGCCTCCATATCAACACTCAAGCTTTGCATCTTCATGGGTTGTTGATGATCTATTAGAACTTTCGGAGATTCAATCTCTAAACAAGGTTTGAAACATAATAAATTATTTGAAGATGTTTGTTCACTCGTAGTCGACACATACCCAATTCCGAATAACATGAATAGCATAGATTAAACCGGTACTTCCTATAATGTTTTTCCTTGTCTTGTTGCAGAAAGAACAGTCTGAGCTTGGAGAGCTTGAATGGCTAGCAGACATTGGTCTTTTTGGTGATCAATTGCCTCGGGAGGCATTAGCACCGGCAGAAGTTCCTCAACTTCCGATACTGCCGTCAAGCAACCCGAACTTGTACCGACCTACCAAATATTCCATGCCTCTTAAGAAGCCTAGAATCGAAATCCCGGATGACGATGACGAGTACTTCACGGTCCCTGATTTAGGTTGAGTTGCTGTAACTAGCCTCTTGCGTGTTGGTAGTTCGATCAAACTATATGTTTATAGTTTCATATGTATGCATGCTTTAGTCCGTATGCATCTTATCATGCTTGACGATTATGTTGCATTAGTTTCTCTATAAATATTCAAGTATCCGACTTGTATTCAAACATGAACATATAGATATTATCTTTTATAACTTTTCAGGTTCACGGGAAATCATAGATGTCAAACATACTTATGCTGAGCATATTTGTTTTCAATATTCACATTCGAGTTCGAATAACCTACTTATTCGCGGGAAATCTGCTGGGATTTTTTGCACCTCGGGAACCAGGGCTATTATGGTCGTGGAAAAGCTACTAGCATATCACCCGGAAACCTAAACCCCAACCTCTAGCCATGAAACCCTGTACCCCGAACAACCTTAACACCCCCACTTGGGTTATAACTAAAGGAAAAGATTTCTATAGCATTCGCCATTCAGGACAGTGATAAAAAACCACCACATAGAGCCACACACCTATAAACGAAAAAGAAAGGATGAAAAATGTTCTAGACTTTTGATTTTATAGAAACTTACGAAAACAAAGAGCGGTTCTAGATGCACATGACCAAACTACCACAAAGAAAGGAAGTAACACAGTCGTTGAATCACATGATATGCAGATTCTCAGAAAAAAATCATGCGGATGTAAACCAGAAACCTTAACAAAATATTTAGCCGTATAAATGCGAAAGATAATAATCATATTTAATTTATTACTCGGATCATATAGCACACATATCAACTTCTGCTGGTTGTATCAACAGCAATTACAGTCTCATTTGTAAAATAAAAGTTAGTGAAATGATCATTCATAGGGTTTTGAGCAGGGTTTTAGGGTTGGGTTGAGTGTGAAGGTTTCGATTATCGGGTATTGAGTTTTTCGGTTCTGGTATTGGGTTGAGTTTCAGTGTTCAAGTTTTGGGGGTTTAGGGTCCAAGGTTCAGATTTTAGGGTTTATGATTCAATGTTCATGGTTCAAGGTTTTTAGGGCTTAAGATTCAAGAACTTTAGGATTTTATGAATTAAGGTTTCAAGATTTGGCTTTAAAAGTCCGAGCAAAACATTCCTGAGAAAAGCCACAATTACACCATCATGTGCAGCAGAACCTGGAGAAGAAATACAAGTATTTCAAACACAATCGAGTTCCAAACATGAATCACAGAGCCACCAAAGTACTACAATATGACACAAATCAAATCAGATAGCTCTTTCTTTAAAGTTGCAAAGCACATCAGTTTGCCTCATAACGGCAGAAGTACAAGTCAATTCCCTCTCTTACCTGGGGAATTTTATATATATATCCAAGACATACCATTCATAACAAAAGATCCAAACTACAGCAGCACAAACAAAATTACAGAAATTAATTAGTGCGGCAGCAACTACAGTCTAAGATTCCCTTCTTGACTTAGAGGACTAGGCCAAAATAACAAGGTAAACCTAATCTCCGCTTGCACAGCCCTTGCATCCACAATGGACACATTCAATAACCTTTTCCTCCCTTAGGTGTTTGGGCACACGGCACACACAAGTTGTAGCAAAGTTGTGATCCCGTGGCTGCATGCATTTCAAGCAGCACAAACGCTCGTAACCCGGCTGACATAAATAAAACAAGAAACCATAAAGATATACAACTACAAGATTGAATTGAAGAATTCAGAAAGAAGTAGCCCGAGAGAGAAGGAAAAAGATTGAATAAATCGACAAACAACATGACATGACCTCTCAAAGTTTGAATAAAAAATCATCCCTTAATATGAAAAGATTGAATAAATAATGAAGTGCTATAGTTTAATATTAAATGGTCTTCCTAATGTCCGTAACCGCATCACCATCCAAAAAGACAACAATATACTATACGATCCAACATTATTCTATATAACAAACAGATGGTTTAAACATTCAAGTCTCGTATAAGTAAAAAATCAGAATGGAGGAACACTTGATGCTAGAGAAATAAGATGTGGAAGGAGCAGAGGCAAACCTTCTTCCATTTAGCAATAAGATTGCGGTCTGCATAGCCTTGGTCCAAGCAGAACTCAAACAATTCCTTAGATATTTCCTTCCTCCGGTGGTAAAGGTCAAAAATATAACGGCTCTTCTGATGTGCAATTTTGAAAATAGGCCACAACGTCTCACATTTCCGCTTACCATCGTGAGGATCATTCTCAGCTGTTCAAACTCCTAAGAGTAAATAATAATAAAAGATTGAATGTTTAAGTTTGATGCCGAAGAACCAACCTTCTCTCATCTTTGCTTGCAGTTCACGAAGGGTAGGCTCAATCAATTCCCATCCTTCCGGATATTTTACACGGTTTGTCTTCACCTTCGGCATTGTTCTACCTGTCATCGATGCCCATCACAAAATTACTAATACATACTTTTTTTCCCTACAAGCTTCAATACGCCATAATATCATCCTCTTACTAATAATTAAGCAATCACAGCATATTTCCTAGTTCTTTAGCTTCTTTACAAGGAACTAAAAATGAGATTTAGGTATAAGCAGAAATTCCCCAAATTGAAAAAAAAAATGAATCCTATTTTCCCCTTGGAATTAAGAGGCCCTTGCTCGCATAATCCGATCTTTTCTATATAACTCTATATCTTAGGGTTCAAAAGGAGATTGAATGAAGAAGCACGATAGATAAAAGTAATCTAGGGTTTCAAATAGAAACTATCCGTAACTCAAACTAACCACGACTCAAATACGAATCTTCCAGTTAAGTTTCCGGTTTCAAAAATTACCTGGGTGCTTTGAGATATCTTGATAGAGGAAGGTATCGATGAGAGACGACGGTTACCTCCGGGCAAAGTGAATCGTGTGGTAGAAGAGATGATCGGAATCGGATCTCAAAAGCCTGTGAAAGAGGGGAAGTGGATCTAATGCGCGCTGCCGTTGTATTTGAACCTGAGGGTGATATGTTTCTGGACTTGGGCTGGGCTTCATATGAATTTCATCTCATTATTTATAGTATTACTTAAGACATCTTTCTTACTTCCAAAACAAAGTAGGCAAGCCTTTTTATCCATCTGTTAAACCGCCGGACATATAGAGAGAGATCCGGCCCCGTCGGGTTTCTATTCGATTCGATAAAGATTATTTTTTTAAGGTTTAAAAAAATTAAAAAATTAATTAAGTTTTTATAAAAAAATCGTTCAATTGGGCCCTCAGAATTCAAAACTACAATCAATTAGGCTCTCAAAATTTAAATTGCAATAAATTTAGCCCTTTCGTAATGTTGTCCTTTAACTAAAAAATAGTTATTATGATGGTGACACGTGACACACTCTAGACGTGCCATGTCATTAAAATCGTAAATAATCATTTAAAATTTTAAAAATATTTAAAATCCAAAAAATATTAAAAAAATCTTAAAATTATAAAAAAAAATTAAATATAAAAATATATTCACAAATTCAAGAAAAATACTAAAAAAATATTTAAATGTGTAAAAAATTAAAAATTGTGTATAAAATTATAAAAAATGTATTTTTACTTAAAATAAAAAATATAAAAATATTTGTAATTATTATATATATAAATATTTATAATGAAATAATATTTAAAAATTGTATGATTTTAAAAATATATATTTTTAATTATAAAACCCCAAAAATTTTAAATCTCTAACCCTACATTCCCAAATCCTCAAATCAGTTTAATCGACGGTAGAAGTTGTTGGTATTGTGGCAGACGATGGTGCTGGTGAGAAAAAATATTGAGAGAGAACGGATTGGACAATGCAAGGGGTGTCGAACGGTGAGAAAGGGTGCAAGGACGATGAAGATGGGAGGGATTTTCTTGCGACGGGGAGTGGTCGGTGGTTGAATCGGTGCTAATGTTTAATTTAGGGATTTATGAGGCTTTTTTTGAAAGAAATAAAACTTTGAGATTTTTTAGGAAAAAATACCATTTTATGTTTTTATAAAAAAAATAAAGGAAAATAAGAAAATTTAGTTTAATATTTTTACAATTTTATGAATTTTTATAATTTTTATAGTTTTATAGATTTTTTTAGAATTTTTTATAATTTTGTAGATTTTTATGAACTTTTTAAAAAACTATTTTTGATGTCCCACGTGTTTTTTTATTTTTGACCGTTAGAGGGCATTGACGGTCAACGTAATGGAGGGGCTAAATTGGGTGCAATTAAATTTTGAGGGTTAAATTGGGTGAAATTTTTTCATAAAGGCTTAATTGATTTTTTGATTTTTCGTTGAGGGCTAATTTAACCTTAAAAAAATTAAAGTTCGGTCAAGACAAATTTCAAAAAAGATTGAGTTGTTCGAATTTAAGATAAAAGTTTTGACTCAATATATTTTTAATTATATATATCATATTTTTATATAGTATATTTAAAAATTTTGTTAATTTTTTTGGGTCGGGACGTGTTTAGTCGGACTTTTTGTTAAAATTTCAGGATTAAGTCGGGGTAGGATTATGCTTCTACTATGTATGATCGGGTTAAAATATATTGAATTCAGGGGCAGGACAGGACCGGGTTGAGATTTCTAAATTTTGGATCGGGACGATCAGAATGCCGCCTTATCTCGTCTCATTCCCATCCCTACGATTAGGGATGATCATTTGACTCAGACCCGACGAGTCGAAACTCAATATGACTTTTTAGGGTTGGTTTTTTAAATAAAATTTCAGGTTCATGTTGAGTTCAGGACAAATTTTTTTGAGGACGAGATTGGTTTTAGGCTGAAAAATACCTAACTCGACCTAAAATAATAATTTACTTTTACTCTAAATATTTAGGTATAATTGCTATAATGTCTGTCTCTTTATATAATTTTTCAATCATCTCCTTATTTTGTCTAATAAAAATAAAATAATTATAATCCCTTTCTATTTGTACTTTTTAATTAACTCTCTATTTTATCGAATAAAATTGAGAAAAAATTATTTATGTGGGGCCAAATCAGCTTGGGTTCGGTTTTTGCTGTAAAATTCGAGTCAAGTTCGGATCGGCTGGAGCACCATAAAATGTCGGGTCAGGCCGGATTCGGATGAAAGTGTTAAATTTTCGAGTTGGGTGCAGGTCGACCAAAAACTCGACCCATAACCATCCCTACCTACGATCACACCAGCTTGGGTTAAACACTTTAAATTTATTGTTTCATAATTTTTTATATAATTCTCAATATACAATTTATTGATCGATTAATCTGGATCTAATATTAGATAAGTCCAAACTAAAATTTCTGAGCTTAGTTGAGGATCCAGATTTTAGTTCGCCTCTCCACTATTTTGAGACCCTAAATTAGTTTTTTTTTTGGGGGGGTCGTGTTTCATCATTCATTATCAAAATTGAACTAACACGAGAAGCCTTTTATTAATTTTAATTAAACTTGGCCAAATTTAAACAAATAATTTGACCCACTAGTTTAGCATGCTTGTTTATAGTATCGGCCGATAGAAAGTAGGTTGAAAGCAGTAGAGATCAAATTCTCCGCCTAACATAAAGAAACCAGTTCACTATCTTTCTACCTTGATGTTCAGGGTCTTTACTTCATCATCTTCATGGAAATTATACCTTCTCAATATAACTATTTAAACACACTACATTTCTCTAATTTCATCACACACACTCTTCAAATACATGGATTCCCAAACCCGGATACCATTGTATTCTTCGAATTCCATCGTCGTTGCAATGGTTTTAGCTTCGATCTTCGCACTCGTTCTTTCGTAGACGCTGAGATCGGACACCGAAGCTCTTCAAGCACTACGACGTTCCATCGACCCCAACATGATTCCCCCGTCGTCGTACATTAGTTCATGGGATTTCTCCGTGGATCCGTGCGATAGTACCGGCGCTAAATTCCTTGGGATTTTGTGTACGAACCCTGGAGACAACATGACGAATTTGATTGTATCGATCGAGCTTGATAATGCGGGATACGATGGTTTTTAAACGCACAACATAGGGAACCTCACCGAATTAACCTCGCTCGACATTAGTAGGAACCAGTTTAGAGGACCACTGCCGGATACTTTAAGGAATCTCAAGAAACTAACAATGCTTTCTCTTTCAGGGAATTTCTTCACAGGCGGTATTGCGGAATGGATTGACAGATTGAAGAATATCGAATCAATCGACCTATCGGAGAATCTCCTCTCTGGTCCAATACCGACGAGGATTTCTGAGTTAAGGAGATTGACAAGATTGAGCTTAGCAAACAACGAATTTTCGGGGAGGATTCCGGACATTAATGGACTATGGAAATTGGAAACATTAGACCTCGGATCCAACATGTTTGTCGGAAGCTTACCGAAGCTTCCGACAAAACTGAGATCTTTATCATTGTCGCGTAATCAACTTTCTGGACGTATTACAGAACTGGGGTCACTTAACGAGCTGAGACATATTTACTTAAGTGACAACAAGTTTACAGGTTCCATTTCTAGATCGATTCTCTCATTGCATTCCTTGAATCAACTCAATGTTTCCTACAATCAACTCACTTCGATCGAAGTGTACACTCATCTCGGGAGTGGTTCTCCGCTCCAAGTGCTGAACGTGTAAAGGAACCGGTTGCAGGGTCATTTGCCAGTGGGCCTGGTTAAATTTGAGAACTTGCAAGTGATCAACTTGGCCTACAATGGATTGACCGGTCGAATCCCACTAGCGTATGGGCAGCGATTGGGAAGGCCATGGAGAAGCTTGTTCTTAGACAACAACTTCTTGTCGGGACATATCTCACGGCAGTTCAATAGCAGCGGCTTGAGGATCAACGGCAACCTAGGGAATAATTGCCTGAATTGCCCGATAAGGATCCGGATTTGCAGCGGAGGGCGGAGGCCTGCTTCGGCTTGCATCAGTGAGATTGGTAACCGGTGACTAAATTAATGGTTGAAAGATGAAATAAATGGCTCTCTTTAGTTTTAGACCTTACAATTTGTTTACTCTCCGATCATTGTAATCATTCAAAGATAAACTATTATTGAACTTTCTCAGTAAATAAAAACCATTGGATTCATTCGAATTCATATAGTAATACTAATAAACCAATCGGATATCTGAATTTAACTTCGAGTTATGTATGAATGATGGCAGAACAAGTAATCACTTAGCAGATTATAAAAGGGAAACTTCATTCTAATATATTAAAACCACAAAAGTGTTTCCACCATTACACCGCAAGGAAATATGGAAAAGCAAAGGAAATAAATTGACAACTCTTTGAAATGTGGGGAAAAAAAGGAAAGAAAAACAATAGAAGTTGCTTAGAGGCTAAGCCCCATTGATTAAGGCAAGGGCATCTGCTTCGGTCGGCAGTGCTGGGATGGCCCCCTTTTTGGTTGTAGTGATGGCTCCACATGCATTTGCAAATCTCAATACTTCCCTCAGTTTCGATTCATCCTGCCATCATTTCAACAAGATGGAGAAAACCCATTTTTTATAACAAATTTGAATTAACAATATGTATGTATGTATATGTGATGTGTTTTACCTCAAGAATGGATGGGTCATGGACAATCTTGCATAGCAAAGCACCAACAAAGGAGTCACCAGCACCAGTTGTATCCACAGTATTTACATGGAATGCATCCACTGCCCCGTGGAATTTCTGACATTTCATTAACAAAGCAAACATAATATAAATTATTTAATTGTATCAAAATCTTAAACGTGAATATGTGTTGTCTTTGTTTTCATACCTAAAAAACATCGAAATTTGACATTGGGACCCATTGTTTTTTGAAATCAGATACAACCAAATGCCCACAGTATTTGAGTTCAGGTTGAAGAAACCACCTACCACCAAACCCTTTATAATAAAAAAGGACACCAAGTTGCAAAATAGGGTCCCAATGCTATACTTTTAGCCGTTGGTATTACTCAAAGGACATCAATTCCAATGGAATGGACCAAAAACATTTATAATTATATATAATTATTTTCAAAGGTTAATCTAAGAAGTAATTCTATGATTTCATCTAATTGGGCAATCTGAGTCAGTTCCAGCACAGGGAATTGGATCTAGCAAAAAAATAAATGCATCACCTACCATGACAGGCACAGCTAAGAGTCAAATTTTGTGTAATTGAATTTCAGATGGCTGAATTTAGCATACCTTGGTGTAGTATAGGCTACCCTTTTCACCAAGGGTGACCAAAAGCAGGGTAAAGTTGGGGCGCCAGAGTTTCATGGCAGTTTCGTCGTCGACTTTGTCACTACCGGTGAGGAACTCGAGCTCGACATCGCTGACCTTGACAATATCGGCCTTATCCCAGATAGACAGAATCTGTTTCCTAGCCTCGTCGGCTGAAGGCCAGAGCGGGAGGCGAAGGTTTGGGTCATAAGAGAGCAATGCACCTGCTTCTTTGGCAACTTCCATTGCCTTCATATGAGCTGATCTGCATGGCTCCACAATCAAGCTTATCGATCCATAGTGAAACACTTTGGCCTGTAAGAAAATATAAAATTAAAAACATTATACTAATGCTAATGAATTTAAATTGCCGACAAATATTACGGTTGTGAATATTTTTAATTAACACTAAAAAATACTACTACAAATATAACAGTTGTAGAAAGCGCTAATGCAATATAACTACTACTATTGCGGTTGCATATTGCTATTTAAATCACTGCTAATTCTAGCACTATTTGAGAATGCCTACCCAAAACATTGCAAAATTAAATCAAAATCACCAGGGTTAATTTGGATTTTTCACGACATTCGGAGATTACATCGATGACAGGTGACGATATCAAAGCCAAAATAATTGGGAATATAATTCCAAAAAAACCAAATATTTCATAGCTTAGATACTGTATGTGGGTCCCCAAAGAAGAAAAAGATCTGTAACGTTAAAATGCCACGCTCAGACAACAGCCCGTGAGAGCTGTATTTGATAATTAAAGTCGGCATCAAAGAAAGAACAATGGAAAAAACGCGGTAAAGCGAACAAAGATCAAAGAGGAGAAGAAATCAACAGATTCGTTAATTTGAAGTAAAAATAGGATAAGATGACTTACAGATCTGATAAGATCAAGGTTCAATTCCTCCGGCTTCAACAGCATATCAGCGCTGGGATTCCTGTAGAACATGAACTCACGCTCTCCGTCGGCGCGTAGAGTAACGAAGGCGAGAGCAGTTCTGGCTCCCTGGTCAAACAAGATCCCATCGTCGGAGACACCGTTTTGCTTGAGAATATCCGCCAGCATGCGGCCAAACTCGTCGTCCCCGAGTTTTCCAACGAAGGACGCTTTGCCGCCGAGTCTAGCAACAGCGATGGCGACGTTGGCGGGGGCTCCGCCGGGTGCTTTGAGGAAGCCGGGAGCTTCTGCTAGAGAAACGCCGGAGACGGTGGGGACAAAGTCGATCAGCATCTCGCCGAAGCTGACGATCAAGCTCTTGCCGGAATCAATGCCATTGGCTGCCATATCTTCGAAAGTAAGAGATTTTGATTGAGGAATAGAGAAAGAATGAGGCAATACAGTATAAGAGGGAAGTAAGAAGATGAATAAGGGGTGTTTATATAGGAAAAAGAAATGGAGAAAAACCGGCAATTTGATTTTTTTATTATTTTATTCTGCAATTAAATTTAAAGATTTTGTTTACAAAATTAACTCTAGTTATTCAGACCGATCTACCTAAGCAACCGTGAGACCGAGTTTTAATTATATTATATTTCATCTGCTCTTATTTATCCAAATATCCATATCATAATTTAATTAAAGGTAAAATATACTGCATGTCTCTTTCAATTATTAGTTTGACTATAAAAGGGTTATTTTTATCTAAAAGTTATAATTTAATCACTTAATTAAGATATTATTAGTCAGTCAAATATTATATAAAATATTGATGTGATATGGTATAATAACAATTTTAATGCATAAAATTTATAAATTCTATCAATTCGTCCGTGATTCAAAATAATTCATTACATTTAAAAAATTACATCAATTTAATCCTATTTTTCTCTCAAGTTGCTCGTTCTTCTCTTATAAATGTTTATGTTACTTTCATGTTGCTTAGTATTTCTCTAATATCTTATATGATGTTGAATTTTACCAATAGGACGAAATATTTCCTATGAAATATGTTTTTCACTGTACAATTGGAAGATACTCTCTTTCATTATTGTTATTGCTTTCGAAGCACTGAATGTTGGTTGTACAAGTCATCGGCCAATCTCATCTTTGGGTCATATGTTTTGTTACACATTTTTTAATAGTATAAAGGTGATTATAAATTAATATATGTTCATACATATTTTTAATCATTTGACAATGCGTATGCACCTTATAAACAAAGATATTTGAACCCATAATTCTTAGGATGAATATCATCATCGTTTCCACTGTGACACTTGTTTAGTTTGTAAGCATGCAACTAGAGTTTGCTCAAACATATATTGATAGAAGGTTTTTAACCGTAACTTGTTGTTGTTTTTTTTATGATAAAATGTAGTTATCTAATTGTTCCTTTGATTCAATTGTCTCCTTTGGTTTAACTGTATCCCAACAAATTAAATTGATTGAGGTTATAAATATCAATAGTTATGTTTATTGGATTAGTTCAAATTAAGACCAAATTAATAGAATGTATAAGTTCTAGAGACTAAAATTATTGTTATATGTATAAGTTTTAGAGACTAAAATTATTGTTATATTATGTCACATTAAACATTCATTTTTTAATAGAAAATGACTTGTTTGTAATAATATTATAATTGAGTGATCAAACCCATGGTAAAATACTTTCCAAAGGTATTTAGATTTACTTAAATTCGTAATCTATAAGAATTTTTGGTAATATCAATGTCAAACTCTTGATTAGTAGTTCAGTGAAATTTTAGAACTTTATAAACAAGACCTCTGATCTTTTTTTTTTTTCACATAATGCTGTCCTCAATTTTACAAAGAAATTTATGTCACATTTTGGCAAGTGAAAACTTTCGTTGACTGTTATAATATTAATAGAATAATTTACGATAATGACGTGACGATTCGTATGTGAATGATAATATGATAAACGGGTTTGATTCTTTTTTTTAGAAAAATGAAAATTTATTAATCTTCAAGTAAAAATGTTAGAAATTAAGAAAAAATTTAAAATAAAACTATTGTTTTTTAAAGGTAAAATAAAAATATAAAAGTAAAAGCATATTGATAATTTCAGAAAAATATCAAAGCTATAAATAATAAGTGATTAAAAAATAAATATATTTATAACGTGTTAAAAAATTCATCGGAAAAAAATATTATCATCTCTCGTCAACTTGGGCTTACCACTTATCCTCAAACATAATTTCGATAGAGTTAATATTGTATTAAAATAAATATGACTTTGAAATCTATTAATTAGTCGAGTGGTTAAAAATATTTATATTATATTATTTTTTATAAATTTAAATCACGTTATTTATTTTAAAAATATTATATACCTCTACTTAATAGAAAAAGTAATAAAAAATTTACTTTTTGAGATTTATTATCTTAAACTCTAATTCCTAATTCACTAGCTGGAATTTCACTTACCCTAATTTTTTAAACTCGTTTGTTTTATTTCTTTTAATCACGTAATCCCCCCCCTCTTTTCAAAACTTCTGATCCTAATTTTGTATGTTACAATATATTTCTTTGTATTTGATATTTGGGTAAAATTTTGATACACAGGCTGTGTAAAATTACACAGCCGTGTGTATTTACACTATAAAAACCCAAATCCTAAATTTCTAACACTAACCCTAAAAAACTAAACCCTAAACCTTAAACTCTGTACACTAAATTTTAAACACTAACCTTAAATTCTAAACCCTACAACCTAAACCCTTAAACCTTAAATCCTAAACTAAAACCCTAGCCCCTAAAACTAAAAGGCACGTGTAAACTAAAGTTTACACGGCATGTGTATCAATTTTTTTTTCTTCATGTTTTATTTAAATTATCTTCCTGAGTTTTAAACTTCATTTCATTAATTGTTTTTACTGAAAATATATTTAATAAATAATAGTAGACTAAAAAAAGAATAATAGCAAACTCGACTAGAGATAGTTGACTTTTCTTATAAGAGTGTTCAATTTTGTTTATTTAGTCGCCGGTATTTGATTTATTGGTTGGTTAATCTATATCAAATTTTATATAGGCTCATTATAGGATGTCTCTCCAAATTTAGCTTTATTTATTCTCAACGCCAAGATTCAAAAATCTAACCATGCTTATGAGACATATTGTCTCATCCCGCTAGACCATCAAGTTGTTGGTAGAGTGTTTAAATTTTTTTTGATTAAATAATGTTACAATATTATCAGCAAAACAAATGTAGAGGTTTGAACCTACAAATAGGGAAAACGGATCCAAAACCACTAGATCAATTAGCATATCTTAAAGTATTAAAATAAATATGTTTATATTTTAATTTTTTAATCATCTATAATTGATCATTTTATATCTTCTCATATTTTTATTTTTCATTTAAAATTTGAAATTGTGAATAATATTATTTTTTTTATTATTTTGAGCGAAACAGAAGCAATAATAATCACATCAGGTGAGTGAATCACATGGCACGCTTTCCTTCTATTTTATAGGAATACTTCATTAGTATATTAAATATTGGAAACAAGTTTACGATATCTAAAATTATTTATTCCTTCTTTAGTTTCTTTTATTCTATATTTTGATATTTTAAAATTAAAAAAATGTTATTTAATTGAAACTCGTGTATTGCCAAGTGTCATCTCGCAAGATCTCTTGCGTAGAGCCAGTTATTTGATTGAAAAATGTACTAGTATATTTTTATTTTAGTCAAAGCAAAGTAATAAGAAACTATGAAGTGGTTCTATTATACAAAATAAGATTATTTTATGTCAACTAAATTTGTTTAAATTCGAATAAAATATTTCACTTATAGGATTTATTAGCTCTTACATTTTTTTCTATATAAATACTAAATAAGTTTTCGTAATTATACCCAAAATCAATAAACCTCTAGTTTGAATCTTAGATAAAATGAATCTTAAATCAAACGAGTCCTTGAAATTGCATTAAAGTGGATAAATTTGAGAATAATCCAAATGAAAGGTAATATTTAGAATATAGGGGATGTTAGTGATATTTGGGGATATAGGCTATTTTTTGCATTGCAAGGGGAATGTAGCGTCATTGGGGAAAAATATTAAAAAAATGGAGGACACCACCTTCAGGTGGCGTCTTTCTCTTGCAGCGTAAAAAATGACCTATATCCCCAACATCTCCTATATTTTAAATATTAACTTTCATTTGGCCTATATATCGAACGAAACCCGTTAAAGTTTGTTTTTAAAAAATAAATTGTATTAAAGTTCGATTAAGTAGAGAGATAATTATATTTTTAAGGTAAATATCTTGATCGAACTCATATAAAATGAGACAATATGAACATATTTGACTATTCAACTGATGAATGGATCTTAAAATTACATCAAATCAATCGGTCTTTGCACAAAGTTCTCATATGCTTTCTTATTGCGATAAGACCAAATTGCCTAGACTCTTATGACGAATCGGGGGCATTGAGCTTTAGAAAGAGAGTCGAATAAATTAGCTAACTATTGGATCCATTGTTGTTCTGCAGGGATTACAGGCAAGCTGATATTGAGTGCAGCCAGGACCTCCTTTGTGAAGCAGCAGTCAACAACCAGGTGAGCAACAGATTCTGGACTTTGTTCATAGATTCTACACAGACGAGAAATATTAATACTCCTGTTGATAAGATTAGTTGTTGTTGGAATGTAATTTTTGTAAAATCCCCAGAAATTAATCTTGACTTTAAGAGGCATCGGTAGAGACCATAGGGTGCTGTATAAATTAGTCTTCTCAAAAAGATTAGAAGTAATGGCATCACTGTTAAAATTTAATTGTCCCATTAATTTCCTATAGTCGCTTCGAACAGAATAACACCCAGAATTATCAAAACTCTATATCAATGTATCTGGCTGGGGGGAACGAGACAAAAGAATGCCTAATATCTTTATTGCTTGATCATGTTGAAACAGAGACATATAACCTTTTTATTCCAAGAACCTGAAGACTCATCAATAAGATCTGAAACAGCGGTAAAATGAGGATCTGCATTACTGACCTATATCATGCCATTATCAGGTCCAAGCAACTAAACGTCATTCCAAATATTAATGGAAGATTCATCACCAACTCTCCAATGAATGCCTTGATACATCAGACTCTTGGTGCGCCATCCATAAATGTACTGTTAGGAAAGTAACTGCCTTTTTAATACCTTTTAAGCAAACTGATTGGATTAGAAAGAATATATCATCCCTGCTTGGCTAGTATAGCAACATTGAACTTAGCTAGGTCTTTGAATCCTAATCCCCCATAGATTTGGGAGAGCACAAGTCTGTCCAACGGGCCCAATGAATGCCTTTTTTGGACGCATTATTTCGCCACCAAAATTTGTAGAAAATTGTCTCTAATTCTTGACATAATGCTAAGAGGAATAAAAAGCATTGCATAGCATAGATGGGGATTGCTTGAAGGACAGATTTGATAAAAACCTCCTTACCCCTCATTGATAGAAATCTTGTATTCCACCCATCGGTACAAGCAGTCTTCTTGTCACAAAAGCCAGCAAAAGCCTCTCTCTTGCGTCTATCAACCATCGTCGGTACCGCCAGATACTTTTAGAGTGTAGATATTTACAACATACTCTCCAGCTTGAGGGGAGTGTAGATTATACACGATAAATTTTAGAGTTTGAATTATTGTAAATATTTATCCTTATTCTAGGATTTTTATCTCTTATCTTATCTCATAGGTTGAATTTAATTTTAATTTAGAGTAGTGTATTTGTAACATAACTCTTCATAATTAGCCTATAAAAGACATGTACCTGTGTTATTTGAAAGTAAAGAAAAAAATGAATCTAATTAATCACTGTATAAAATACTCTTCTTTATTTTTCTACATGGTATCAGTCTAGGATTCTCGATCCTATCTTCAAATTCTAATGTTTGGCCAATGCTGGAAAATTCATGGTAAGCCAGAAAATTCATGGTATAGATTACCAAGGGACCTTTGCTCCAGTTGCAAAACTGAACACGGTGAGAGTCTTGTTATCCTTGGCCTTAAATTAAGATTGGTCACTTTTTTAGTTAGATATAAAAAATGCCTTCTTGAATGGCAACCTAACTGAGGTGTACATGAAGATCCCATCGGGTATGAAGAACGCTTCGACAACTCACGAAGTGTGTAAATTGCAAATGTCTTTATATGGCTTAAAGCAATCTCTACAGGCCTGGTTCAATAGATTTGCTAAGGTTATTGTAGGGAGCAATTACAAACAATGTCAGACTGCCCATACTTTGTTCACTAAGGTAAATCAAAGAGGTAAGCGAATAATTTTAATTGTTTACGTGGATGATATAATTGTTACCAGAGATGATTTTGCAGAAATAAAAAATCCTAAAGTTTTACTAGCCAAGGAATTTGAAACCAAGAATCTCGCCATCTTAGGTATTTTCTTGGAATGGAAGTTGCAAGATCCAAAGCAGGTATTGTTATTAGTCAACGAAAGTATATTTTTGATCTTTTAATAGAAGTTGGTATGATAGGTTGTAAAGTGGCTAAAACACCAATAGAGACGAACTTGAAGTTCAAAAAAGATGGTGAAGGCATTCTAGTTTGCAAAGAACAATACCAAAAATTGGTTGGTAAACTCATTTATCTCTCCCTTACATGACCTGACATAGCTTTTTCGGTTAGTGTGGTTAGCCAACATAAGAACGATCCAAGAGATGAGCATCTTGATGCATTAAATAGAATCTTGAGGTACCTTAAAATGACTCGGGGACATGATTTAATCTTCAAAAAAAGTGAAGATAGATCAATAAAAGTTTTTACAGATTCCAGTTGGGCTGGAGAATTAACAGACAGACAGAAAATCAACCAGTGAGTATTGTTCTTTTGTTTGGGAAAATTTAGTTACTTATAGAAGTAAAAGACAATTTGTAGTTTCACGGAGTAGTGCAAAGGTCGACATCGAGCTCTTGCCTTCGAAATTTGTGAAGGCATATGGTTACAAAGGATGATGACTGAACTAGGACTATGTGACCACAAACAATTTGAAATGAAAATTGATAATCAATCTGCAATAAGTATTGTGAAAAATCCTGTCCAACATGATCAGACGAAATATGTGGAGATAGATAGACATTTCATCTCTGAAAAGGTCAATAATAGAGTTATAAAACTCGACTATGTTCGTACAAAACACCAGCTAGCTAATATTCTCAATAAGGCACTACCAAGAACCATACTTAAAGATTTTTCATCCAAGTTGGGAATCTACAACATATACTCTTCAGCTTGAGGAGTGTAGATTATACACGATAGATTTTAGAGTTTGAATTATTGTAAATATTTATCCTTATCCTAGGATTCTTGTCACTTTATCTTATCTCTTATCTATCTCCTAAGTTGAATTTAATTTTAATTTAGAGTAGTGTATTTATAACATAAATCTTTGTAATTAGCCTATAAAAGGCCTTGTACATGTGTTATTTGAAAGTGAAGAAAAATAGTGAATCCAATTAATCATTGTACAAAATACCCTTCTTTATTTTTCTACAGTATTGCACACATCTGTACGAGCATTCTTCTTGTCGCAAAAGCCTCTCTCTTGTGTCTACCAACCAACGTCGGTAACCCCAGATACTTACATTTGTACTAAAATATATAAGCGACTTATCAAAATTAATCCGTTGTCCTGAAGTCGCCTCATAAATCGCACGAATCTCTTTAATAGTCGCAACCCCAGTTTGTGATACTTCTCCAAAAAGAATGTTGTCGTCAGCAAAGAAAATGCGAGTGAGAGATGCACCTCGTCTGCCGACCTTACAACCTTTAATACGATCATTCGCCTTAGCTGCATGTAATAAAGAAGAAAACCCCTCAACACAAAACAAGAACAAATAGGGGATAAGGGGGTCTCCTTGTCGCAAGCCTTGTGTTGGAGAAAAAGGAATACCAGGCACCCCATTGAACACCACATAATAGGAGACACTAGAGATACATAGCATAATAAGATTAACCCATTGTTGAGAGAATTTCATTTTCAACATAATTGCTGAAATAAAAGACCATTCAACTCTGTCATATGCCTTGCTCATGTCTAATTTCAACGCAAAAGATCCCTACCAAAGAACCTCTTAGGCGATTAGCAAATTATCAGTAATATGGCTCCCTAGAATAAAAGCCCCTTGAGTTTGATCAATGCACATGTCAAGAAGCCGACACATTTTGTCTACAATGGCTTTGGCAATAATTTTATAGATCACACTACACAAGCTAATAGGTCTGAATTGACTCCTAGAAGAGAGGGAGTCCACCTTAGGAATAAGGACAATGTTAGCGCGATTAAGACAGACCATGTATGCTTGGTCGTTAAAAATTGCGAGGCAAAAAGCAGTGACATCTTTACCCATAATATGCCAGTATTTATGGTAGAACAACACTAGATAGCCATCATCTTTAGAAGCTTTTAAAGGAGCAATACTTTGAATAGCAAAAAGGATGTCAGACTCTCGAAACGGGGATGAGAGGTCTCTATTATCCAACTCTGTGATCACACTAGAAATGGTAGACAAAATATCCACAGCATTTAAAGGGGTAGAACTAGTGAACAATTGTCGAAAGAAGCCATCAGCTTGTTGAGCCATTGAAATATCATCATAAAGCCACTCACCGTTATCATCCTTTTAACTGTGCGACTCTATTTTTTTTCTTCTATAAGCTGCCCATTTGTGAAAAAAAGGTGTATTTCAATCACCATGTTTGAGCCAATTTACCCGAGCACATTATTCCCAATAAAGTTCTTCCTTGTCGGCTTCCAAATTAAGAGCCAATTTAACTGTGTCAATCTCGGCCAAAGAGTCTTTATCCGGATACAAAAAAGTGACGCCATCCAATCTATTCGCGAGTCTCTTTTTCATCTTACCCCATTTGGATCGATTACAAGAACTCCACTCTAATAAAGATACTCCTAACAATTTAAGTTTACGAGGGAGGGGATCAAAGTTGCTAGCCCAGAAATTAGAAATCACCTCTTCACACTCGTTTTCTAGGGTCCACTCAGCATTGAACCGGAAGTGTTGCTCTCTTTCGGGAATAGAAGAAGCAACAGTCGTATGGACAAGGACAGGGCAGTGGTCAGAGATTGTACGAGGAAGGTGACAGACTAAAAAATTTGAAAAAGTTTCCCACCAAGATAAGTTGGCAACGGCTCTGTCCAACCGCTGTCGGATATTGTTGGTGGCTAACTTGCCTTTCTTCCAAGTATACCAGCGTTACGAGAATGCCAAATCGGATAGATCACAATAATTTAAGGGATACCGAAAGCCATCCATTTTTCGAGCAGATTTTACATGACCACCTTTCTTTTCTGAAGCATGAAGGATTTCATTAAAGTCTCCAATAGTAAGCCAATGAGTAGACAAATCAGAATAGAGTGAACGGAAGAGATTTCATAAAGCTTCACGTTGGCTCTCTACCGAATTACCATAGAAATTAGTTAAGCGCCATATAAAACTAGACCCCAATTTAGAAATATCAGCATTAATATGATGAGTAGAGAAATTCCTCAAAGAAACAGTCACATCATTAGACCAAGCAAGAGAAAGACCACCCCGAGAACCATTAGCACCAACATAAAAACCATTATTAAAACCACATTTACGACGAACTTGAGCCATTCTTGTAACTGAAAGTTTTGTTTCAATGAGAAACAAAATTTGAGGGCGTACGTCACGCAGCTTGTTGCGTAGACGCTTCACTGTCCGCAGTTTCTCCAGACCACAGACGTTCTAGCTAAGTATTCTCATGGCTCTCGGCTGGCCTGTTGATCAAGGCCTGTCGATACAGAGAAGGGATCACCATTTGAATCCTGTAGATTGGAAAACCCTGGTGGTGGAACAACAGTTCTTGGACGTTTAGTCCCTTCAATTTGGCCCATCGGATTTTCTTCATCATTGGCCACCATATAAGTGTCCAGCCCATTATTAAAGTCTACTATACTTTCATCAGATCTGGTTGACCGAGGATCCACATTTTTAGTGGACTGATTTTTAGACATGGTAGCTGCACTAACATGGCTATTGGATTACGCAAAAATAGGATTTTCCCGAAAAATACTCCCTAAATTGGTGTAGATTTAGCATTAATCTCCGGAGCCTCTTTCAACCTGGGACTGGACGGTGGTGTCGTTCGCCGTGGAATCGTACGCAGCGAGTTATCTCGTCCCATAATCAGTTCTTCACCGCGTGAGCCACCTGGATAGGGAAAAACTTTCACCATGACCCAAGATCCCACAAATGAAGCAAAAAAAAAAAATCAATTTTTCATATTCAAAACGCACATACCGGAAGCAAGAAGAAGCTTTTTCCGACGTTTGAGAGGTACAGGAATGTCAATTCTCACCCGTATTTTCATTATTCCTTTATAACCAAGGGCAGTTGCTGCCGAATCATACTCCAAAAATACCCCAATAAAATTGCCGCTCTTTCCGATATAAAATCATATGGGACTTCATGAACAAGGATCCAATAATCAAGTTGAGTAAGCGGGACAGATAAAGGAGATTCACCTTGTTTAAGTCTGTATAACACAAGTAGATGGGAATTAAAATTCTAAGGGCCGCCCTTTTCAATACGATCCACATCCACAACATTGAAACACCGAAATAAGAATCGCCCTTCTTCAAGATCAGAGATTGCAATACCACCAATCGAGTGCCAAACATTTGCAACTGTAGCCTTCATGGATTGAAACTTAATCACTCTGGATGTGAGGAACTTGCCCACAAGCAAAACTGGAAATCTGCCTCATGTTGAACATCCTCTTGTTCCACCGCGATAATATCATCCTCTCCATCATCGATTGTCAGATGTGCCATATCATCATTGACCGTAGCCATAGAGAACAAAAAATGAAAAAGATTGGAAAGTCAAGAGAAAAAACCAAAGAGACGTGCTACGAGAGCAGAATAAGATTAAAATTAAAATTTTATATTATAAAAATATAGGTTTGTGTAAAATAACATATACATCAAAATTTTATTCATAGATCAAATCAGTTCAACAAAAGACCGACCAAATAAATAAATAATCCAAATGCTCTCCCGTAACGATAAATAAGTAATAGTATGATTTCATAATTTTTATTCTTTTAGGTGTTAGGATATTGCAATTATAGATTGTCTGTTTGGTGGTGTAAGCATCGCCAACACAGTATTAAATTAGTGTTATATTTATTAGCATGGGTACAAAGCTAAGGTCAGACCCATTGATTCCTGCCTTGGTAAATTAATCTTATTAAGATTATAAAAGAAATTATCGATAGTTAATTCTCTTGAATAGTCAGGATTCAAACTCTAAATATGGGTAAAAACTGATTTTCACCTTATTTAAGTGAATCATTGATAGTCAGTTCAATTGGTTAGCAATTTTTTTATTAATTCTACCTTACTCTTCGATGGTTATTAAATTGATCAATAATAATCTCAAATTATACAAAGTTTCTTAAAATTTGGGATGATTCTGAATATGTACAATACTTGGGAACACATATGCCCCCTGAAAAAAAGCCCAAATTGAGTTTTTAATATAATATAAATTCTAGAAAAAAATATAATATATATGTATATATAAATTTTCTCAAAAGAATGAGAGTAATCTTTAGGAAGAAATTGTTATTGAAAGCATTATAGATGATTTTGTTTCAAAACACGCAAAATAATCTAACATTTTTTTATTAAGAGATGTTTAATTGAAAAAATAAACCTATACCTCTTTTATATTATAAATTAAGGACCCCATTTTAATAAATTACACATGACTTCATAAATCTTGAATCATGCCTGCTCAAAATATCATACAAGCTTATACATCTTAAAGTGTAGGAGAAATATTCTCAATCGTTATCATGAAACTCATAGAATAGATGGATAGAAATAATATATAGTGTTAAGTGAAAATAATCTAATTTTTTATTTACTGAACACTTCCTAAATACATCCTAAAGCTTATGAAAGGGAAATAAATTGACAACTCTTTGAAATGTGGGGGAAAAAAGGAAAGAAAAACAATAGAAGTAGATTAGAGGCTAAGCTCCATTGATTAAGGCAAGGGCATCTGCTTCGGTTGGCAGAGCTGGGATGGCCCCCTTCTTGGTTGTAGTGATGGCTCCACATGCATTTGCAAATCTCAATACTTCCCTTAGTTTTGATTCATCCTGCCATCATTTCAACAAGATAAAGAAAACCCATTCTTTTAGAACAAATTTGAACAATATGTATGTATGTATGCATGCATGTATGTATATGTGATGTGTTTTACCTCAAGAATGGATGGGTCATGGACAATCTTGCAAAGCAAAGCACCAACAAAGGAGTCACCAGCACCAGTTGTGTCCACAGTATTTACATGGTATGCATCCACTGCCCCATGGAATTTCTGACATTCCATCAACAAACAAAACATCGGCCGATAGGGTTTATGTTAATTGAACCTCGAAAATAAGTGTAAGATTTTATGGGAATGTCTGAAATTAGCATACAGCATACTTATGAAGAGGCTGAATTTAGCATACCTTGGTGTAGTATCGGCTACCCTTTTCACCAAGGGTGACCAAGAGCAGGGTAAAGTTGGGGCGCCAGAGTTTCATGGCGGTTTCGTCGTCCACTTTGTCGCTGCCGGTGAGGAACTCGAGCTCGACGTCACTGACCTTGACGATATCGGCCTTATCCCATATAGACAGAATCTGTTTCCTAGCTTCGTCGGCTGAAGGCCAGAGTGGCAGGCGAAGGTTAGGATCATAAGAGAGCAATGCACCTGCTTCTTTGGCCACTTCCATTGCCTTCATATGAGCCGATCTGCATGGCTCCACGATCAAACTAATCGATCCATAGTGAAACACTTTGGCCTGCGTGAAAAAAAGACAACACCTTAAATTATGGTTGCAGCTGTATTTTTAGTTATTGTGTTTATCACAATTAAAGACATAACATATGTACAATCTCTTATATCCATGTATTTATTATGACATAATAGATATTATTGTGTCATTGGTATCCCAAATAGTAAATATTTTTAATAACATGTTATTGCGGACATAAAAATAGCGGGTATAATAATTTCGAACAGCACCAAACTACTATATAACAGCTACTATTACAACCAAGAACCTTATATCCATGTTAAAAATTAAATAAAGCAACGGATTCGTTAAGTTGAAAGGGAATTTACGATAAGATGACTTACAGATCTGATAAGATCAAGGTTCAGTTCCTCCGGCTTCAACAGCATATCAGCGCTGGGATTCCTATAGAACATGAACTCACGCTCTCCATCGGCACGTAGCGTAACAAAGGCAAGAGCGGTCCTGGCGCCCTGGTCAAACAAAACCCCATCGTCGGAAACTCCGTTTTGCTTGAGAATATCCGCCAGCATGCGGCCAAACTCGTCGTCCCCGAGTTTTCCAACGAAGGAAGCTTTGCCACCGAGTCTAGCGACGGCGATGGCAACGTTGGCGGGGGCTCCGCCGGGTGCTTTGAGGAACCCGGGAGCTTCGGCTAAGGAAACGCCGGAGACGGTGGGGACAAAGTCGATCAGCATCTCCCCGAAGCTGACGATCAAGCTCTTGCCGGAAACAATGCCATTGGCTGCCATATCTTGGAAAAAAGAAAGAGAATTAGATAGTGAAACAGAGGAGAGAATCAGAATGTAGCACAAGAGAGGAGAGGAAGTTGAATGAAGGGCAGGTGTTTATATAGGAAAATATATAATAGAGAAAAAACGGGAGTTCTATTTTGCAATTAAATTTTTTTTATTTTTGTTTTCAAAATAAATAATTAGCTCTTCATATTCATATCGATCTACGTTTAGTAAATATGTTACTCCATGTCCTAATAAAACTATCCTTCACATTTTTTTTATCAAACTCTTTTAAATTTGACTTCTTATTATTTAAAATTTATTATAAATAAATATATAAAAATATATTTTAAAAATTTTCAATTAGTAAATTTTAAATAAATTTTTGTATATATTTTAATTAATTAAAATATTTTAATAATATATATTAGTCAAAATTTAAAAGAAAAAAGAAATTAAACAGTAAAATATTAACGCGATAATTTTAATGGGACTGAATGAGTATATTTCTTCTTCTCTTATTTATCCAAATATCCATATCATTATCTAATTAAAGTTACAATATACTCTGGTATATTTAAAATTCAGTCACTTAATTTTTATTTTCAGGAATTTAGTCACTCAATATTATGATAAGTCACAATTTAACTTTTTGTTACATGGTTATCAAAGTATTTTTTATAGGGCAAGCATATATTTTGGTAGATGAACTTAGCATCAATATGTAATTTGGTATCTAATTTGTTTTGTTAAATTAGATATTTGAACTTAATCTTAAAGATCAATTTGATACCTAAACTATAATTATGATAAATTTTACGATTTAATCGTTAAAATATTAATCATGAAAAAACTTATAAAAATGTACAAAACTCAGTTAAATATTTGATATTTGAATAATGGAAGTTATAAATTATAAATTAAGTTTTATAGAAGTTGGGGATTAGGACTCCTAACCCTACCTTTTAAAAGAAAGATTAATATTAGGTAAACACTTTAATTTGATTCAGATCCAACAAATACACTCACCTTATGTATGTATATTTGTAAATAGATTGATACAATACTTAAATTACTTAATTAATTCGAGTTAAGCGTATACATTTTAACCCGTGATTTTTAGAAGATATCAATTAGAGGAGTTCATAGGTCGATCTAGGTTGCCATAAGAAGTTTATTACTATTATGGTCTGAAGGTGTCACAAAGCCTTCTTCGAAGCCAATCTGGTGTGTGGCGTTTTTCAGCATTTGCTGGTCGATCTGGTTACGCCTAAATGACTCCGTTTTCAATAACAAATCTGTAAGCGAAGACCAATTGTTCGAAGTTTCACAGTTGAGAACTTTCAGATGGTGTCAAAGCAATTGGCCTGATTCAGAAAGTTACTTCCTAGCTAATCCTCAACTTGTGAATTGTCAGGAGGTGGTAAGAAAGAACACTCCCCGTCGCAGATTTTTCTGCTGATAAGCTCATTTTCAGTGTCGATGATGCGGTAATGAGTCGTTTTGGAGAGGCGGGGATAGGAGGAGTGCTTCGTGATTATAATGGCAAGGTATTGGCAAAGTTCTGGAGATCAGTGGGCGTCTTGGATGCAATTTCAGCCGAGATATTGGCCATCATTGAAGCAGGGATGATTTGTAAGGTGAACCCCAAATTGTCTACTAAAAAGATTGTTTTTGTTTCGGACAGCTCTCTTGCTTGCAATTGGTTCATGCCTCCACAGGTTGCTCCAATGCCGTTTAAATGGGAAATTATGGAGGTTTGAAATTTATGTAATTCCTTTGTTTGGAAGGTTGAGTTGGTAGATATGGATTTGAATGCAGAAGCAGATTTGTTGGCAAAAAATGGGATCGGAAGGGCGTGTAATCTGCTATGGTTCGATGCTATGGTTCGATGCTGAGTTATTATAATTTAATGGGGCTGTAGGTGCTAATTTATTTTTGAGTTGCTGAGTGGTTGGCATGATAGGTTCTAGTGGGTGGACATAATCTATTGGCTTGTTAGTGAATTAGCATTGGGGTGGTTTTTGATTGCATGGAATATGATAACCGATGATGTTTGAAAGTTGTAAAATAATGGAGTATTAATAAGAAGAAAGGACACTCTTTTCTTCCTTTTAATGCTTGAACTAGACCTTATGAGTTTAGGTACGAAGGGATTTTTTTAATGAGGCCTGGTTTTTATTAAAAAAAAGATTAACACATTTGATGTACGATCAATCGAGTAATATTCTAATGTTTTTGTATCTATTCAAATAAGATTTTGGTCTTTTGAAATAAATAAGAGACTAACATTTTTCTAACCTTTTGAAAAATGTTTTAAAACGAGGCTCATGTTTGAGCATATTAGAAAACATGATATTCTTATCTGAGTAGACCCTTATTTGTAAAACATCTAAAAAGTTATACCCTTATCCGGGTATTTAACCTTATTATTGCTTCTATTTCACCCTAAATTGGCGGAAATGATTATCCATAATTCTTTCTTAATATAAATAAATATGAAATGTTATCATACGTATTTTTTACGGATGGAAATACTCGTATCTAAATACACTTAAATTTTATTTAAACTCGTAATCCTCAAAAATCTTTAATGTTAGAAAGATTATCACCAGTTTACATTCATTTGAATTTATAATTTACGAAGAACAACAATAATATACCAAAATCTAATACTTAAAACAATTTTTATTAACTTTTTAACATAGGTTAAAATATACTTGGTCGTATTATCTTGTTTATAAATTTTAAAATTCACTCAGCTATTAATTCTAATAAAACACTAAATAAAATAAAAAAATTGAAATTAATTTTACTAAAAAATCTTATAAACTGCGAGTTCTAGTAAATTTAAATATGTGACTTCGTTAATGAACAATTTGTCAAGGTTTGAAAGTTGAGGTAGCGTAGGAAATTATAAAATTATTATTTAAAGTTATATTACAATAAGTATCATAATTTGAATGCAACTCAAACCATATTTATTAATATAAGATATATTTTATATTTAAAAAATATATAACAATTGAACTTAAATCTTTGGTTTTGAAAAAATTGAAGGACTAAATTCTTAACAATAAAAGTAAAGGGTTCGAATTTTAAATATATGAAAAAAGTACATGCACTCTTTCCTATATAAATACCCGCCCCTTTGTTCACCTGCATCCACCATTCTACTTCCCTCTTCGACTATATTCTCAATTCTCTCGCTTCTCTGTTCCACAATCAAATTCTCTCTTTTTCCGAAGAATATGGCAGCCAACGGCGTTGTTTCCGGCAAGAGCTTGATCGTCAGCTTTGGTGAGATGTTGATCGACTTGGTCCCCACCGTCTCCGGCGTTTCCTTAGCCGAAGCTCCCGGCTTTCTCAAGGCCCCCGGTGGAGCCCCCGCCAACGTTGCTATCGCCGTCGCTAGACTCGGCGGAAAAGCGTCCTTCGTAGGGAAACTCGGGGACGACGAGTTCGGTCGTATGCTGGCCGATATTCTCAATCAAAACGGAGTCTCCGACGATGGGGTTTTGTTTGACCAGGGCACCAGGACTGCTCTTGCCTTTGTTACGCTACGCGCCGATGGAGAGCGTGAGTTCATGTTCTATAGGAATCCCAGCGCTGATATGCTGTTGAAGCCGGAGGAACTGAACCTTGATCTTATCAGATCTGTAAGTCATCTTATCGTAAATTCCCTTTCAACTTAACGAATCCGTTGCTTTATTTAATTTTTAACATGGATATAAGAGTCCATGATCGCAATAGTAGCTGTTATATAGTAGTTTTGGTGTTGTTCGAAATTATTATACCCGCTATTTTTATGTCCGCAATAACATCTGTTATTAAAAATATTTACTACCGTGATACCAGTGACACAATAATATTTTTTATGTCCACAATCATAATAAATACACGAATATAAGGGATTGTACATATGTTATGTCTTTAATCATAATAAACTCAACAATTAAAAATACAGCCACAACCACAATTTAATGTGTTGTCTTTTTTTCATGCAGGCCAAAGTGTTTCACTATGGATCGATTAGTTTGATCGTGGAGCCATGCAGATCAGCTCATATGAAGGCAATGGAAGTGGCCAAAGAAGCAGGTGCATTGCTCTCTTATGATCCTAACCTTCGCCTGCCACTCTGGCCTTCAGCCGACAAAGCTAGGAAACAGATTCTGTCTATCTGGGATAAGGCCGATATCGTCAAGGTCAGCGACGTCGAGCTCGAGTTCCTCACCGGCAGCGACATGGTGGACGACGAAACCGCCATGAAACTCTGGCGCCCCAACTTTACCCTTCTCTTGGTCACCCTTGGTGAAAAGGGTAGCCGATACTATACCAAGGTATGCTAAATTCAGCCTCTTCATAAGTATGATGTATGCTTAATTTCAGACATTCCCATAATATCTTACACGTATTTTCTAGATGCAATAACATAAACCCTTTTGGCTGATGTTTTGTTTGTTAATGAAATGTCAGAAATTCCATGGGGCAGTGGATGCATTTCATGTAAATACTGTGGACACAACTGGTGCTGGTGACTCCTTTGTTGGTGCTTTGCTTTGCAAGATTGTCCATGACCCATCCATTCTTGAGGCAAAACACATCATACATACATACATATAGTTAATTCAAATTTGTTCTAAAAAATGGGTTTTGATTTTCTTGTTGAAATGATGACAGGATGAATCGAAACTAAGGGAAGTATTGAGATTTGCAAATGCATGTGGAGCCTGTAATACCCATTTTTTGTCCGGGCCCCAAATTATATTCAAACCATTTACTCTATTCGCACCAAATAAAAAATAGCAAATTGATCAAAGCAAGGCATGACATGCCATACCCCATGCTAGCTTTCCCACACTCCACCTATTTCCCCATTTTCCCATGATCTATTTTAAAGGCAATAACCCACACTACAAATTAGGGAGATTGGAGAGAGGGCAGTGGGCAGAATCAAAAGAAAGAAATAGAGAGGCTTTCGGCAAAGTAAAAAGAAAAGGAGGGATTCTCAATTTTTTGGCTTTTGAAGATACTACAAATTGAAAAGAAAATGAGAAAAATTCACTCTCATATTTAAGTTTGGGTATTTTTTTTTTTGGAGTATGTTTCTGGTTTAATCTTTTTTATAATCTAATAGAAATTATGTTTTCTAGTAATATTTTTATGTTTTTTTGTTCTTATGTGTTTTTATATTTTGATGTTCATATGTTCTATATGTTGTTAGCATGTGTTTAGATTAATTATTGGTGGTTGTTTAATATTTGTTTTTCAATCTTCTCATCTCTAATATGTTTCTATCATGATATGTATTTGTTCATATTTCTTATTTGTTCTTGTATAATTGTTTCGACGTGTATATGTACATGTACGTATATATGTATGTTTTTAGTACATATCTATGCATATCACGTTGTATAAATTAAGTTATGTATAATATGTATGTATATACTATGTTTCTTTTTTAGTGTATGTTTCTTAATTATTGTGTAGCTTGTTATTTTGTTTTGTTTGTAAATTTGCCTAGCTTTTATTTATTTGTTTTCTTCCGTTCTACGCATATGTATAGTATGTGTACAAGTATATGGTTTAACATATGGCTTAGTTTTTTATTATTCATTTATTTTGGTTGTTGTCATATAATGCATGTATATATTATTTATATTCATATGTTGATATCATGCTAGACTGTTTTTGTATATATTACTCTATTTTTTATGTGCAGTATATGATAGCTTTATCTATTATTATATCCTTGTATATTTGTGAGTACATGTGGTTATTTTACCATGTTCATATGTATTAAAAAGTCATGTTTCATATTTTGTTCATTTGAGCCCTTAATTTTTGTCATTTATGCCATGTAAATTATTACATCATGCATTTTAATCATTAGTTCATGTTTTTTATTTGGTTCACATATTTCAGCATGGTTATTATTATTATTATTATTATTGTTGTTGTTGTTGTTATTATTATTATTATTGTTATTATTATATTTTATGTGTTAGATTAATATTTATGTATGTATGTTAGATTAGTATTTTATTATGTTAGTATTTATTTATATTTTCATCACATTGTATTTATTTATGTTTGTCATGTTTTAAGTTGCATTTCGGATATAAATTGTCAATGCGGTGCCCTTTTATCCAAGCGTAAACGAGGCCAGTATCAGGCGTAGTGATAGTGGTTGGGCGTTTATTCTCGGATAGCAGGGCCTTTAAAATGTACTCGCACTTATAACCAAATTTTAATTTAATCGTCACTTTAATCCGGAAAGTTTGAAATTAGTAAAGCGGTAATTATTAAAGTACCAATTTTGGGCGGTGTGGGGGTGCTAATCCTTCCCCATCCATAATCGACTCCCGAACCCGACATTTTAAAATCTCTGTTTTTTACGGTGTCTGGCCTACCTAAGTGGCCGGTGGCGACTCCATTTTTAAATAAAACACGGGTTTCTTCTAAACTCCCACGCGGAAGAAAATATTTTCAAAAATTAAAAAAACATGTTTTTTTAGCGAGAGGGACATCGCTACAGATGGCGACTCCGCTAGGGATATTTTTGTTTTCAAAAAATAAGAGAGTCGGGCTTTTTTCAAATAACTACCGCTTTATTAATATCAGAAATTCTGGATTTAAGTGAATATTAAACTAACATTCGGTTTATAATTGTGCGTTTATTTTAACGCATTTAAAATTTGGCATATAAACCCGTATTTTAAGTGGGGGAAAACGCTAATGCTTTCGTGGAGATATCGTTCTCCCGTGTAGGCCTAGCAAGTACCTTCGGGGCTCGAGCACCTTATGCTTTCGTAAGGATATCGTTCCTTCGTTGAGGCATAAGCGAATGGGTCTCCCTGGATTGAACCCGGTTGAAAGGAGCCTATAATGGGTGATGACCGGGGGCCTTGCTACTCTCAGTAGATGACAGCAAGGACAATTCGGGTACCTCTTAGCCCCAAAATTGCATATAGTGAGCCGTAAGAGCCAACCCTTTAGAGCCATGTGAAACTTTGCCCGATTAGTGGTTACCCTATTTAAGCTCTGGTGCCTTATTTCTTGTTTATGTACAATTTTTTAACTCTATTTTTCATTTGTTTTATTTAATTGTTTTATTTGGTGCTAACTCGTTTCATTTTATTCTCATCGCATTGATTTCACCTGCATCATTGCATAATATCATCGCAATCTTGATTTTGCATTGCATCAATTTAGGATACATTTTGCATGCATATACATTCATTTTCAAAATAAGAAAACTAACTCTAGGGGCGCCCTATGACAGCGATACTGGATAAAGTAGAAGATCAGTCAGCTCAGTATCCATACGGAACTCGGTACAAAACAAAGATGGCAAACGATGAAAGATTGAAAAAAATCGAGCAAGATCAGAAAGAATTGCAAGCGAACATAGCCAAGCAGGTTGAGGAACAGTTAGCGAGAGTCCAACAGGATATGAGGGAACAACTTGCAAAGTCACAACAAGACATACTGGGCCAAATGGCACAAATGCTGGGATTAAAGCTTCCCGAGCCTGGAGAGGCCTCTGTTGTAAATCCCACTGCAAATCCTAGACCCACTGCTAGTGACGAGGATTTTATGTATCCTCCAGGGTTCACGCCCGTTCAAACCAGGATACAGCCAGAAACTCAACCCCAGGTGATCATTTCTCGGGGAAAGTCTCATCGACACCAGGCCGATACTTCGATCCCTATAAATCAGCCATCTGCATCGGAAGTTAAACTCGGGGGCAATCAAGCTGAAAATTTTATCTCAGAAATGGATCATCTGTTTGAGACCGAGGGGCCGAAGGTAGAAGCACCAAAGGAAATCAAAGATCGATGTAAAAGACTCGAAGAGAAGTTAGAGGCTATGGGAATAGAGAATACCTTCAGTGGATTCAATGCCAGTGAACTCAGTCTTGTCCCGAATTTGGTGTTACCCCTGAAATTTAAGGTCCCAGAATTTGAAAAGTATGACGGAACCAGCTGCCCTCGCACTCACCTCACTATGTTCTGTCAAAGGATGACTGGACACGACCGAGACGACAAGCTGTTAATTCACTGCTTTCAAGACAGTCTATCAGGATCTACTGCCCGATGGTATAATCAGTTGAGCTGCCGTCAGATTAAGTCATGGAGAGACTTGGCCAAAGCTTTTCTGGAGCAGTATCGACACGTCAATGATATAATGCCAGACCAGTGGACATTGCAACAAATGAAACAAAAGCATAATTAAAGCTTCAGGCAATATGCTCAGCGTTGGAGGGATATAGCAGTTCAGGTCCAACCCCCGCTCAGTGAGAGGGAGACGGTGGTTACATTTGTATAAACTTTGGAGGGTTCCATCTTGGGTCGCTTGATAGGCAACGCGACTACCAATTTTGCCGACCTCGTGCTATCCGGGGAGCTCATTAAGAATACCATCAAAATTGGCAAAATTGATGACGGAGGTAGTTCGTCCCAGAAAAAGCCCTACCATGCAAAGAAAGGTCATGAAGTAAACTATGTGGGAGTTTATAATGCCAGTTATTCTAAGCCTATCACAGTTGTGCAACCTCAAGCCATGCCAAGTGCTCACGGTTCCTCAAGCCAAGGCTCTGGTTAGAGGAAGAACACTGAAAGCATAGAATTTACTCCACTACCAGTTTCTTATGGAGAATTGTACAAGCAGCTGTATGATGTCCACATGGTGGCACCCTTTTACCGAGATCCAGTACAACCTCCCTTCCCGAAATGGTATGATCCCAATGCAAAATACGATTATCACGCGGGGCAGGTTGGCCACACCATTGAAAATTGCTTCAGCTTCAAAAAGTTGGTGGAAAAATTCATTAAGCTTGGGGTGGTAAGCTTTGATAACTCAACAAGAATGGCTACAAGCAAAGACCCTTTACCGAAGCATGAAGATGCCAATTGAGGGTGTTGAAGGTTTTTTTGAACTGGACCATGTTTTAATCCAGCTCAAGTATTGCACTGTCTTGACCACAGTAGGTCCCCTTGTAGTTTTTATTACTTTCAGAGTAATACTTTTTGTAAACCAACCTCACCGACTTAAGTACGATGGTGGTGAGAGTATTTTGTAAGGGATCAAAACTACAAGTAGCAATTCAAACATCTTTTGTCCGTATCTATGTCTTGAATATCCAAAATACATCACCCTAAAGTTTCAAATTTGCTACAGGAATAGTGTCAGATAATGTCATGTAATGAATAAAATTTTGGGGCATCCACCCAGATGAGAGCTGATCGAACCCGAGACAAGGTTGGGGCACATACAAAAAACTAAGATCCTGACGGGACAAGTGAGGAGTCAGGGGCATCCCTTTGAGGATCGAAAAATCATGCCACATTCATGCATGTAGTTGCATTCATCTTGCAAACGTCATACATTTAGGTTAAGTGCATACACCAAAGTCACCATGCATTTAGGGTAGACACATGCATTAGATACATTCATGCAATCTTGCTTGTACATAACAGGTCTAGGAAAAAGACCGAGTACCCTCAACATGGCGGCAATGACAAGAAGGCCAACCCTAGTCTTGAAGGAGGCCAAACACGAAGAAGATGCTGAAACACCCAAAATAAAAGGTATCAGCTACAAAATCTTTGACAATTGCTGACCAATGTTTTTTTTTTGTAGGATTTGATTCCTCCGACGATGGTGTGATGGATGCCAACAAAAATTCTTTCTAGATCATGCTCTCTGTCGATAGAAAAACCGGGCAAATTTTTCGAAAAGAAATTATCTCGCCGTTAGTGGCGCAGTCACCCAGCATCTTGCAAATCATGCCTCCGTTAGTGGTGGTACGCCAACTTAATGAATATCTTACCTCCGTCGGTGGTGTTACAGATCAAATTTTCCATCCAGATCTTATCTCTCCGCCGGTGGTGTAATGGATCCCATATTCTGCTTATCTAGTCTCTCCGTCAGTGGTGAAGCATATCAAATCCAAACTAGATCTTGCCTCCGTCGGTGGTGTTGCATATCAGATTTTCTATTCGGTCTTGTCTCTCCGCCAGTGATGTAGCGGGTCTAACTTTTTGTTGATCTAGTCTCTCCGGCAGTGGTGTAGCAGATCAAATCCTATCCAGGTCTTGCCTCTTCGACGATGTTGCAGCTAGACCTAAATTTTACTCGGAGTTTACCTTTTTTATTATAATTATAGCTAAAAAATCGATCCAAAAAGAAAAAAAGAAAAAAAAAAGAAAAAAAAAGATTGAAAAAATTGAAAAATAAGAAGAAAAGAAATGAAAAAAAGAAAAAATGAAGAAAAAAGGAGAATAAGAAAACTATCTGATCCTGTCTCTTCGTCGGTGTCGTAGCTGGATCAAATATTCAGACCTTGCCTCTCCGTCGGTGTTGTAGCTTGGTCGAAAAACACTCCGATCATGCCTCTTCGTCGGTGTCATAGCTGGATCAAATCTTCAGACCTTGCCTCTTCGTCGGTGTTGTAGCTTGGTCAAATGTAACTGCCAGTTCTGCCTCCTCGTCAGTGTTGTAGCTGAACCAAATTCACTAACTTCCGGTCTTGCCTCTTCATCGGTGTTGTAGCTAGACCAAATTCACTAACTCTTGATCCCGCCTCTTCGTCGGTGTTGTAGCTTGATCAACATTACTAACTTTAGACCATGCCTCCTCGTCAGTGTTGTAGCTTGGTCAAAATTTACTAACTTTCTAGTTGTATCAATGTTGTATCAAAAAAGAGGGAAAAAAAGAAAAAAAAAGAAAAAAGAAAAAATCTAAAAAAGAGAGAAGAGAAAAAAGAAAAGAAAAGAAAAAAGAGGAAAAAGAAGAAAAAAATAAAAAGAAAAAAAGAAAAAAATGAGCTTTCAACCAAATTCTGATCATGCCTCTTCGTCATAGTCGTAGCTTGATCACAAAAAAGAACAACTATCCGATCCTGCCTCTTCGTCAGAGTTGTAGCTAGATCAAATCCTCGGACCTTGCCTCTTCGTCGGTGTTGTAGCTTGGTCAAATCTAACTTTCGGTTCTGCCTCTTCGTCGGTGTTGTAGCTGAACCTAATTCACTAACTTTCGGTCTAGCCTCTTCGTCGGTGTTGTAGCTAGACCAAATTCACTAACTCTTGATCCTGCCTCTTCGTTGGTGTTGTAGCTGGATCAACATTACTAACTTTAGACCATGCCTCTTCGTCGGTGTTGTAGCTTGGTCAAAATTCACCAACTTTTAAGTTTTATCAATGTTGTAAGAAAAATAAAAAAAGAGAGAGAAGAAAAAATATGGAAAAAGAAACAAAAGTAGAGAAAAAATAAACAAAAAAGAGAGAAAAAAGAAGTTGTCAGTTTTCTGGTCTTGTCTCTTCGTCAGAGTTGTAGTTGGATCAGACATCAGAACTTTCATCCATCGGTCTTGCCTCCTCGTTAGTGTTGCAGCTGGATCGAATTTTGTAGACCCTACCTCTTCGTCGGTGTTGCAGCTAGACAACCCCCTATTTTGAAGATTTTGTTTCCCCGAGAGTGACAAGGTGGATCAACCAAAACAAGAAAGAATGCCTGCAACAAAGAGAATGAAAATCTACCGAAGAAAGAAGACACACGTCAAAAGGGGAGAAGTTTAGCCAGACCGGACAAAAATGGTTATTATTTTTGTCTTTGCTCTATTCCTGTTACACGACAATGAGCAAAGAGGGGCAGCTGTAATACCCATTTTTTGTCTGGGACCCAAATCATATTCGAACCATTTACCCTATTCGAACCAAATAAAAAATAGCAAATTGATCAAAGCAAGGCATGCCATCCCTTGGCCATGCCCTGCAGCCCCCACGCCCCTATGCCATACCCTATGCTAGCTTTCCCACACTCCACCTATTTCCCCATTTTCCCATGATCTATTTTAAAGGCAATAACCCACACTACAAATTAGGGAGATTGGAGAGAGGGCAGTGGGCAGAATCAAAAGAAAGAAATAGAGAGGCTCTCGGCAAAGTAAAAAGAAAAGGAGGGATTCTCAATTTTTTGGCTTTTGAAGATACTACAAATTGGAAAGAAAATGAGAAAAACTCACTCCCATATTTAAGTTTGGGTATTTTTTTTTGAGTATGTTTCTGGTTTAATCTTTTTTATAATCTAATAGAAATTATGTTTTCTAGTAATATTTTTATGTTTTTTTGTTCTTATGTGTTTTTATATTTTGATGTTCATATGTTCTATATGTTGTTAGCATGTGTTTAGATTAATTATTGGTAGTTGTTTAATATTTGTTTTTCAATCTTCTCATCTCTAATATGTTTCTATCATGATATGTATTTGTTCATATTTCTTATTTGTTCTTGTATAATTGTTTCGACGTGTATATGTACATGTACGTATATATGTATGTTTTTAGTACATATCTATGCATATCACGTTGTATAAATTAAGTTATGTATAATATGTATGTATATACTATGTTTCTTTTTTAGTGTATGTTTCTTAATTATTGTGTAGCTTGTTATTTTGTTTTGTTTGTAAATTTGCCTAGCTTTTATTTATTTGTTTTCTTCCGTTCTACGCATATGTATAGTATGTGTACAAGTATATGGTTTAACATATGGCTTAGTTTTTTATTATTCATTTGTTTTGGTTGTTGTCATATAATGCATGTATATATTATTTATATTCATATGTTGATATCATGCTAGACTGTTTTTGTATATATTACTCTATTTTTTATGTGCAGTATATGATAGCTTTATCTATTATTATATCCTTGTATATTTGTGAGTACATGTGGTTATTTTACCTTGTTCATATGTATTAAAAAGTCATGTTTCATATTTTGTTCATTTGAGCCCTTAATTTTTGTCATTTATGCCATGTAAATTATTACATCATGCATTTTAATCATTAGTTCATGTTTTTTATTTGGTTCACATATTTCAGCATGGTTATTATTATTATTATTATTATTATCATCATTATTGTTGTTGTTGTTATTATTATTATTATTATATTTTATGTGTTAGATTAATATTTATGTATGTATGTTAGATTAGTATTTTATTATGTTAGTATTTATTTATATTTTCATCACATTGTATTTATTTATGTTTGTCATGTTTTAAGTTGCATTTCGGATATAAATTGTCAATGCGGTGCCCTTTTATCCAAGCGTAAACGGGGCAAGTATCAGGCGTAGTGATAGTGGTTGGGCGTTTATTCTCGGATAGTAGGGCCTTTAAAATGTACTCGCACTTATAACCAAATTTTAATTTAATCGTCACTTTAATCCGGAAAGTTTGAAATTAGTAAAGCGGTAATTATTAAAGTACCAATTTTGGGCGGTGTGGGGTGCTAATCCTTCCCCATCCGTAACCGACTCCCGAACCCGACATTTTAAAATCTCTGGTTTTTACGGTGTCCGGCCTACCTAAGTGGCCGGTGTCGACTCCATTTTTAAATAAAACACGGGTTTCTTCTAAACTCCCACGCGGAAGAAAATATTTTCAAAAAAAAAACACGTTTTTTTAGCGAGAGGGACATCGCTACAGATGGCGACTTTGCTGGGGATATTTTTGTTTTCAAAAAATAAGAGAGTCAAGCTTTTTTCAAATAATTACCGCATTATTAATATCAGAAATTCCGGATTTAAGTGAATATTAAACTAACATTCGGTTATAATTGTGCGTTTATTTTAACGCATTTAAAATTTGGCATATAAACCCGTATTTTAAGTGGGGGGAAAACGCTAATGCTTTCGTGGAGATATCTTTCTCCCGTGTAGGCCTAGCAAGTACCTTCGGGGCTCGAGTACCTTATGCTTTCGTAAGGATATCGTTCCTTCGTACAGGCATAAGCAAATGAGTCTCCATGGATTGAACCCGGTTGAAAGGAGCCTATAATGGGTGATGACCGGGGGACCTTGCTACTCTTAGTAGAGGACAGCAAGGACAATTCGGGTACCTCTTAGCACCAAAACTGCATATAGTGAGCCGTAGGCGCCAACCCTTTAGAGCCATGTGAAACTTTGCCCGATTAGTGGTTACCCTATTTAAGCCCTGGTGTCTTATTTCTTGTTTATGTACAATTTTTTAACTCTATTTGTCATTTATTTTATTTAATCGTTTTATTTGGTGCTAACTCGTTTCATTTTATTCTCATCGCATTGATTTCACCTGCATCATTGCATAATATCATCGCAATCTTGATTTTGCATTGCATCAATTTAGGACACATTTTGCATGCATATACATTCATTTTCAAAATAAGAAAACTAACTCTAAGGGCGCCCTATGACAGTGATACTGGATAAAGTAAAAGATCAGTCAGCTCAGCATCCATACGGAACTCGGTACAAAACAAAGATGGCAAACGATGAAAGATTGAAAAAAATCGAGCAAGATCAGAAAGAATTGCAAGCGAACATAGCCAAGCAGGTTGAGGAACAGTTAGTGAGAGTCCAACAAGATATGAGGGAACAACTTGCAAAGTCACAACAAGACATGCTGGGCCAAATGGCACAAATGTTGGGATTAAAGCTTCCCGAGCCTGGAGAGGCCTCTGTTATAAATCTCACTGCAAATCCTAGACCCACTACTGGTGACGAGGATCTTATGTATCCTCTGGGGTTCACGCCCGTTCAAACCAGGATCTTATGTATCCTCTAGTGGCGACTCCATTTTTAAATAAAACACGGATTTCTTCTAAACTCTCACGCGAAAAAAAAAATATTTTCAAAAAAATAAAAAAAAAACACGTTTTTTTAGCGAGAGGGACATCGCTACAGAGCCATCGCTACAACCAAGAAGGGGGCCATCCCAGCTCTGCCAACCGAAGCCGAAGCCGAAGCCGAAGCCCTTGCCTTAATCAATGGAGCTTAGCCTCTAATCTACTTCTATCGTTTTTCTTTCCTTTTTCCCCCCACATTTCAAAGAGTTGTCAATTTATTTCCCTTTCTTAAGCTTTAGGATGTATTTAGGAAGTGTTCGGTAAATAAAAAATTAGATTATTTTCTTTCAAGTAAAACCCAATTTTTTATTATTTTCACCCAACACTATATATTATTTCTATCCATCTCTTCTTTGAATTTGATTCATAGTAATGATCGAGAACATTTCACCTGCACTTGAAAATGTACAATCTTATATGATATTTTGAGAAATCTTACTTATTTTAAAATAATAATTGATTAATTTTGAGAAATTTTAAAAGATAAAATAGCATTAATATAAGTACGCTAACCAAGAAAACCAACTTCTAATCGATCTAATGGGATTGAAAATTGCTTAAATATGATTATATATGATAACACGAAATAACACAAAGATGACACAAAATAAGACATGATATGAATACACAAATTATCAAAATAACAGTAATACGATGTGAATATTGAATTTCAATGGATCTATAATTGTATTGAAAGAAACATAAAGAAGATTTTGACAAATATTGTATGTCCTCATGTTTCAGGGTTACTTGTTCAATGAACCAAATTTGGTATATGAACTTCCTTCGCCATCTTCACTACAACAAGAAGCATTATCTTCACAACATGAGTCACTTAAAGATAAATCCTCCTCATCACTCTCGTGCAACCCGGATGAGCTTCCTTCACTTCCTTCATCAAGATACAAAACTTCGTTTTTAGAATCTGATCCTCTAATCAATAAGTTGTCACCTTCTGAGTCATCTTCAGTTTCTGATAGTTCTTTAAATATGAGATCATCTTCTGTGTCTGAAATACTTGAAGAGAAGTCAGCACGAGTCGAATCATGACTATCTCTTTCAATCATTTGTGGTTCCTTGATTTCCCGTGTGTTTTTTGTTTGACTGTCCAAGATTGAGATTGGATTCCGGTCATTTTGATCACCATAGAGTGCGACGTGTCTGTAGTACAACTCCAGTTCCTTCTCCGCAATAGCGATGAAGTGTCTCACTGACTCGAGTGATTGCTCATATTTTGATTTTTCAAGCGCCTGAGAAGAAATGAAAAAAGGTGGTTTAGTAGACAACTGTTATATACACCTCAATACTCATTAAACTGAAATCACCACGATCATTATTAGCTGCCAGAGGAAGAACAATGTCAATAGTTCAAACAGATGCCAAATGAAATCTTTCCCACACCCTCCCATTCACACATAAAGCAAAATAAATGGAAAAAATGGCAATATTACTGTGGATTGTAACCGTGTAATTAGAGTTTATTTCTAAGTCAATAACTAGTAGTTTAGATTTACAAGAAGTCTTCTTTAAATTAGAAATAAAGTCTTATTTATCTTCTTTAAATTAGAGATAAAGTCTTATTTAAATTAAAGATGATAAAGTCTTATTTAAATTAAAGATAAAAGTATAGTTTTAGCTATATTAAAACTCTGTAATTGCCTATTTAAAGGCTCACCTTATACACATTTAAATAAGAAGAATAAGAGAAAATACAGAGAAACACATTGTTCTCTGTTAAAAATACTATTTTTGTTCTATCGTTAAATTCTAGCTTTTCATATTTTATTGTTCACCGGCGTTCATCTTCTCCGGCCACCATGGCCCCTTTCTCACATGGTATCAGAGCCACAGACGATCCTGAAGCCGCTTCTCTTCCGCTGCCGTCGAAGGTCATGAAACTATTTTTCTTCCGCTACTGACAGATCATCGGATCTGTCCGGTGAAGAATGCCTAATTACTTCCTCTGATATTCACCTCCATTCAATCACAAGATGCTTGGTAGTGTTCTTTTAATGGTTTTATCTTAGCCATCCATTGTAAAAGATAGGGAAAGGTTATAGTTTAGCCTTAAAAACTATCCGGTTATATCTTAGCCATCTATTGTAAAAGATAGGGAAAGGAATTTGCATCAAAGATCCAAGCTGAGTTTTTAGTATGTGTAACTACCAGCTTGAGGGGAGTGTAGATTCCTGTCATCATAGCCTACATCTTTCGCATCAGAAATCCAGTCAGGAAGTGCATGCTGGAGCATCCAGTGGAGAATCATGATATTCCAACTAATGCATCAATCAAATCAAAGACTCTCAAGAAAGGGGAGCATTTTTTTCTAAGGAACAGCTCGTGAAGTTTGAGTTGCTGTAAAAAAATCAGCAAAGATAAAATTGCTGGTTTTTTCTTCTTCTTTTTTGCACAAGGCATCGCATCCAAGATCCAAGCTGGTTCTCTACTACGTTTACTCACCCGACTTGAGGGGAGTGTGGATTGTAACCGTGTAATTAGAGTTTATTTCTAAGTCAATAACTAGTAGTTTAGATTTACAAGAAGTCTTCTTTAAATTAGAAATAAAGTCTTATTTATCTTCTTTAAATTAGAGATAAAGTCTTATTTAAATTAAAGATGATAAAGTCTTATTTAAATTAAAGATAAAAGTATAGTTTTAGCTATATTAAAACTCTGTAATTGCCTATTTAAAGGCTCACCTTATACACATTTAAATAAGAAGAATAAGAGAAAATACAGAGAAACACATTGTTCTCTGTTAAAAATACTATTTTTGTTCTATCGTTAAATTCTAGCTTTTCATATTTTATTGTTCACCGGCGTTCATCTTCTCCGGCCACCATGGCCCCTTTCTCACAATTACGATACAATAAAGAAATAAATAAAAAGAATCGTAAACAATATTAGCAGCTCAATCAAGAAGATAAAAGCCACTGACATTTTTAAGACACTTGAAACCAGTCATAGCATCTTACACATAGTAGTAAAATACTGGAAATTTGAAGGATTAAAGAGAACCGAAATCCAGAGATTAAAAAAAAAGAATGAAATTATTCCATATTTTTTTAAGATTTTTCAGAAGGCTTATTAGATTCTGTATCAGGGAACCCCTTCAAAAAAGTGTATTTCCCGAAGGAAGAGAGCCAATAGGCTTTGGACATTGAGAACATTTTAAGCAATGATGACCACCATGCAAAAGAACAAATTCTGGACCAATTTCCTACGTTATTGCGCTCAAGTAAGAATGCCAAATCTCGATATGAGCATGTTTAAAATTTTCCAAGACTTTCATGCTTTGGAGCATTTTAGGAGCATAATATCCCCATAACCATAAAAAAATATCTAAACGCATAATGGCAATTAGTACAAAATACACACACATAATGGCAATGATGTCATTTCGTTGAAACCTACATCACCAAAAATGTGATTATAACAATGATGCTATGGTGGAAACCATGGCAAAATGATGGTTATGCATGTGTGCGTATAAAGAATGTGAGGGGGAAATGTTCTGTCTACTGTATATACTGCTAAAGAGGACTATTTTCAATTTGTCCTTACCAATAGCCCAATTTGCTGGAATTATAATCAGATAATGACCTTTGTGCATTAGGATACAAAGTTTTGGACAAGTGAGGTGAGGGTAACTTTTTCTTACGTTCCTTGTTAAATTTGGCCAACTGTACAAATGCGGAGATTGTTTGTGCATGCATGTGTGCATGTGAAGAATATCTAACTAGGTAATTGAGAAGCAAAACTCACCCTTTTCTTGGACAAAGTATCTACCGGAGACATAACCTCAGGCTGCACGTAGTTTTTCCCTCGATAGAATACTATAGTGTCATCACCAATTATCTGAACTGGGATCCCACCACTGAGTCTGGCAATTTCGTCCGCATATTCGTGTACTTGGCCAGGCTTACAAGGCTTGCAAATGACCTTAACAGTTTCGTGTTTCTTCCAATGCATGTGCATATTAAGAATAAGCCCACCAAATATTCCTCTTCTCCCAACTGGCACATAGTTGGACCTTTTCTGAGCCATTTTTTTCATATAGAACCGTTCTTCACCAGTCAGATCATGAGGTTTAACCACAGGTCCCTGAACTTTGGAAAGTTCATAGCGCTTAAGTCTTTCAACAAGTAATGCTTCCTTAATTTTGGCCTTGAGAAAGTATCATAGAGACCAAAAACCATATATTAAAGGTTTTATAAGCATGGGAACTAACAAAAGAAAGAAGACAATAATTCATAAAGAGCAAATCTTGAAACTTAACCTGAGCCAACTAGTTTTCACATAACAGATTCTAACAAATGTACTAAAATGACATCAATAAAGTTATTTATAACGTCAAATACAGTTAAAGTTTAATGTTTACTGTAAATAATAGAGGTTTTGTAGTAGAGAATAAATATTTTCTCTGTTTTAGTTCTTGATTTACAGAAAAGAAGTGAGTCCCTTTTATAGGACTAAACTACAACAATCCTAGCTAAGTTAGACTTTATCTTTATCTATTATTAAAAAGATTAGAAATTTAAATTTAGATAAGATAAGATTTAACTTATCACTAAGTTAGATAAGACTTAGCTATTTAGTTATTTACTAGGACTAAAATACATAGAAATATATTTACAATCTACATTTACAATTCACTGCACTACTTGGACTCGAGTGTGTGCGTTGGATGCATGTTTCATATTCGGGTATGTTCAATATTTTCTAAGTTTTCCATGTATTTGGAGGATCTTAAAGGGTCATATCCTTATACCGTGATCAAAAATGTGTCGGACATCGGGGTTGAACACGGATGCTTCGACAAACTTAAGAATCAAGCAACAGAGACAATTTCGATATTCCAATGGAACAAATCACACTAAATAAGGTTTATGCTATATTAACGGCAGAAGATGCATATTTCAATATCAAACATTCAGGAAATAAACCCAGTTTTGCAAATTATTCTTCGAATGGTGCATCACAATTCACAAGCTAACTGAAACATAGATTATACCAATGTCATTTATACATCTGAACACTAATCTGCTACTTAGTAAGCTTTAACAATTGTAACAAAAGGTATTGCTACGAGACACTTAACAAATCAAAGTATCAATCTTTACAATTATAAGGCAAAAAAGTTATTGATTACCTTCTCAAGCTTGTACTTAATCCTCTCCTCCGCATTAGCAAACTTCTTCTTTGGCTTCCTAGTGATACCGAGACGACGTGGGTCTCTCCTATTGGCAGCTTTCCTCTTCTCTTTCTCTCTCTTCTTCTGCAACTTGAACCTTTTCTTATTCCTCCATTTCTCCTTTGGAGGCTCAATTTGATGAGTTTCAAACTTGGTTTTCCCTTGCGAGATCACCAGGTTCACGGTTCCATGGCTCAAATGCCTCGAAATCCACGGTGGGGCTGTTGGGTTTGGTGGAACAATGAGATTCGATGGACGGAAAATTGCTGCTTCGGGGCCGAGGGAGAAGGAACGGCGAGGAATGGAATCAGGAAGTCGATAAGCTGCTCTTCGTAGGCTACGAAATAGAGCTTTCGCCATTACAATTTACAAATATTGCATCACAACAGAGTGAGAAATCGGGCAAAGATCGTTCGTTTCTTTTGATAAATCATAAACCCCATCGAATAAAGTATGAACCCAAGTGGTTAAACCCCAGAAAGGCTATGGCGGATTTGGATAATCCAATTGGTATTTCAGCCAGACCCCGGTTAACATATAGGGTGCGACCCGGATTGTTTTTTGAGTTAATAGCAATAAACGTCCCTAAAGTATCATTTTATTATATATTAATCATTATATTTTAAAATCTTCTAAATACATCCCTAGATTTATCGGTATATATTAATTAAAGGAAAAAACTTTGATACACAGACCGTGTAAACTTTAGTCCTTAAAAATTTCATATTTAATCCTTAAAATTTTTTAACAAACTTTAATTTGCCCCTTCAAAAATTTTAAAAATTATTATTATATTTCAACATTTTTTAAATAATTTTAATTAAATCCTCTCCTAAAACTTTTAAAAGTCTTGATAAGTCTCAATTTTTTGAAATTTTTAGTTAAACCCCTACATTTTATGAAAATTTTAAATTAAACCCTTCAAAATCTTAAAAAAACTTAATTTAAGCTTTAATTTTTTTTAAAAAAAAAATAGGCTCCTCAAATTGGGTTGTCAATAGGGGTGTGTAAAACCGGTTTCAGTTAACCATTAAGAAATTATTTCGGTTAACCAGTAAGTTTGGGTCACCCAGTTCTCGACCCTAAACTGTAACCATTTAACCGGTTAACCGAAATATTCGGTTCGGGTAGCAATTTTTTTCTTTGTTTATTAAAAATATAAATTTTAATAATATGTTTTTAAAAGTATATAATTTTAAAACCGACATAAGATATTAGTATTTTTTTTAATACTAGCAGGTTAAACACTTAAACTTTATAAAATAAAATTATGGTTTTACTTTTGGAGAATAAGAAAGAGAAAAAAAATCTGATTGTTTTAATATAAGATACTAAAATGACATATAATATCATAATATATATTACATAACCGGTTGGTTTGGTTACCCGGTTTGTCCCAAAACCATAAACCGTAATCGAACTAATTTCTTTTTAAAAAATAAAAACCCCAAACCGAAACAATTTTTTCGGTTTGGTTAAACAATTTTTCTGTTCAATTTTTTCGGGTTTTATAATCGCTTTCGGTTTTTAGATTTTTTTACACCCCTAATTGTCAAGATATCCCCTGGTTCCATCATTGCTTTTCGAAAGTTATATGCGTATTATCTTCACATCTATCGTACGTGCATGTATTTGGTATGTGGGGACTTCAGTATCTCTGGATGGAAGCAATGGCCAATGAGAAAAAGACAGAGCAAGCAGATATGACGACAAAGATTTTATGCGTACGATATGGACGGTTCACCAATCTCTGCATTCTGCACATCCCGGTGAACATATTCTCTCTTTGCTTTTTATTTGCTTTCAGTCTCGGCACTCTGAGCTTTTCCAGTCTCGTTTTGACGTTGCTAATGCTGGTCGATCACTGAACTAAGTGTGGACAATCGATTGATGTGAGTCAAATTGAATCGAAAATTTTTGAAGTAGTCGAGTTATGAGTTTTATTTTATAGCTCAAATTTTATTTGAATTTTTTTCGAGTTGATTTATTCGAGTTTGTGTTCAAATTTAATTGTAAATATTTATAACATTGTGGTACTAATTGGTTCCAGATTTCTCTAATCATATATGATATAAATATATATATAATATCGTGTAAAGTTAAGAGATTTAACTCGAGCTTAAAAATTAATACTCTAATTATTAAAAATTTGGAGTTATTCGAATTTATATTTTATAACTCAAACTTTGTTTTAAAAAATTCAAGTTGAATTTATAAAATTATTATTAGAGTCAAGTCGAATTAAAAAAATATTTTTTTAAATCAAATTGAGTTTTACTCATCCTATATTGAACCGTACGGAGTTGTTGCGTTCCTGCCCTTCCTGCATGCGTGTGTATATATATGGGGTGAATCAGGTGCTTTTCAATCCCAAGTTTAATCAGTATTTATCGAGAGATCTAGCTAGCTAAAGATGATGAAACGATCGTTGGGGATTTTCTTTCTTCTCCTCATTGTCTTAGCGTCCGTAAATATATATATATATATATATACATAAATATATTTTTTCATGTTTCGTAAATCTTTTTCTTTAAGAATTATATATGTAAGTGATTGTGTATGAATGTTGGGTGTGCATGCAGAGTGGGCGGTGCAGCCAGCAGAGGCCAGGGTTTGCGAGTCGCAGAGCCATAAGCAGTGGCGGAGTCAGGATTTTTATATAGTGGGATCAGAATAGGCTTTGGGTACGAGGATTCTCATACCACTACAATATAAATATTGTTGACCCTATACCCAAACAAATCAAGTGGGGTCAATTCTAATATTTCAATGAAAAATTTAATATTAACTCGTTGAAAACCCCATTTAACTCTTTGAAAATCTCATACCACAACAAATCAAGTGAGGTCAATTGACCCCTAAACCATATGTGGCTCTGCCACTGGCCATAAGTTCAAGGGTGCATGTTTGGGTGACCACAACTGCGCGCTGGTGTGCAGGAACGAAGGGTTCTCCGGAGGCAGGTGTCGAGGATTCCATCACCGCTGCTTCTGCACCAAGCTCTGCCCGTGGAAGGGATGTTTAAGAACATTGCTTCCCCCATGTTTGAATAAGTTAAAGGTTTTCCATGCACGCATGTCGAATGTTTTAATAAAGGTATGGCCGTTCCCAGTTAGTTCCATTTCTGGGTTCATGCCTTTTGGTGGGGGAGTTTGCTTTGTAGTTTTGTTTGTGATTTTCATTGTACTAAAACTGCAGTTTGCAGCTACTCCTATGAACGGATATCTACTTATTTTGTCGCGTCAACATCTCTAATTTTTTTATCAAAGGGAAATTTCAGTACCATAATAGAAAATTACAAACACAGGACAAGCAAGAGTCCCTAAGCAAACGGGTAACACAAAACTCGGCAACATGTATATATAACAAGTCTATGTCATATTTAGATTTTTCTTTTTCAATTAAAACATGTAGAGACAAGGAATGAGTCAAGATCAAAAGTTAGAAATAACAAAAATTTATCAAGTCTTTAAATTTAAAAAATAGGAGTAAATGTCTTATTTAATTAATATTTAAACTAAAAGATTTAAAATACTATTATATCAAAAAAGAATTGGAATGAACAACAATCACTCTCACCCACTAAATGGCTCCGTCTCTGCGTAGAGGAAAGGCATTACAGCAAGTGGTCCAAACCACAATGCAACATTACATACATAAGTTGGGAGTAAGGATGAGCAAAATTTGACTAAAAAATTTTAAAAAAACTGACTGGATTTGAATTTTATAAATTCGACTTGATTTAAAAAAAAGATCAAATAACGTTTGAATGGTTTAATATGACTTGAACAATTAGAATACCTATGTAACATCAATTTAATTTTTTTGAACACATTTTATTTAATTTAGTCTCTCAATTTTTTTATTTTATTCAATTTTGTTCTCTAACGGTAACTTTAAGCAAATTCTTCGTTTCCATCAATTCCTTTAATTTTTTATACTCTCATTAATATTTTTCCTCGAAATATCTTTAAAAATAACATTATAACTATATTTTATAATTTTATATGATACTTGATTTATTAAATAATATTACAAATCTTACTCACACTTGTAAAAAAGGAATATGAGAAAATATGTATATATATTGTATATGGTTATAGAAAACTGTTTAAAATGAAACTAATTTCTATCATAATATTATAAATACTTACAATTAAATTTGAACGTATACTTGAACAACCCGACTCAAATTTCATAAACTTAGCTCAAAATTTCTTAAAAAAATGAATTATACAATAAAAAAATATCAGTTCAATTAACACGAAATTTTTAACTCAACTATGCTCTATTCTACTCAACTTAGGCTTTGTTTTTTGTTGTGGTGGGAAAACCAAGGTTTGGGGCAAACCAAAGTTTTGCAAAAGTTAGAAAAATTAGCTTTTGGCAAACTAAAATTTGAGAAACTAGTTTAGGGGACAAACCAATATTTTGACACTTAAAAATTGAGTGTTTTAGTTGCTTTTAAAATTTTTTGAGTAAAAAAACTAACTTAAAAAGTTAAACACAACAAAAAAACAAGCGCTTAATAGAACACTCACATCAAGGCCCCAAGAGAAGTACCGGCAATCACCTAGGAATTAGATGGAGCTTGAAAATGGGCAAAAGCATGGACGTGGGTCAGTCACCAAAACTCCATCTATCTCAACTCATCTTGTGGACACTTTTCGAACATGAAAAACACAAGAAACCATATCAAGCTCCAAAGGTTCAAAAAGAAAGTCTTAGATGGTTCGAGTTTAAGTAGTATGTGTGTACGTTATTAAAAAGATTAAGATTATAAAATAGATATTATCTTATAATCGTACAAAATATTTTTTTTAAAAAATAACTTCGTCTCTCAACAATTCAGCGGCACATTTTGTTCATAATTAAATGACCATGAGTGTAATCTGTTATAAAATTTAATATGAATATAATCTCTCTAAAAATTTGAATATATGAATCATTTTTAAAATATTAAAAATGTATACAGATATAAAACTTGCATATTTAAATACATAATATAGTTGTTATAATTTTTTTTAAAATAAAATAATTGTATGTCTAATATAAATATTACACAAAATATAATTTATTTTGTATATTCAATATAAATGATGAGAGTAACTTTATGACAATCATAATATATCAGTAATGGTGGAAATTAAATAAAAAAATCCATCGTTAGTAATAGAAGTAAAATTTAATTGTCATGACCTCAATTGAAATTTAATGAAGGTAAAATATAATTATTCAATAGTATTTTTTTTAAAAGCGTTTTGCTATACATAGTTCTGTAATACTCATTTTTTTCGAACTCTAAATTATATTCGAACTACTTATACTAATTAAATTAAATTAAAAAAAATAATAAAATAAAATAAAATAGCAAAAAAAGGGGCATACCGCCCCCCATGCGCTGCCACCCTGCCTCCCCGTACTTGCACCTTGCCTCCACTCAACATTTTTTATTTTATTTTATTTTCCCCATCATCCATTTTATAACCACACCACAAATTGAAGAAAAGGGGGCCGGCCATTTCATTTTCATTTTAAAAAGGGGAAGCTCACGGCATATTAAAAAAAAGAGGGACTCTTATATTTTTTGTTTTGTTTTGAGGAAGATACCACAAAATTCTTTTTTTTGTTTTGGAGAAGATACCACAAATTAAAAAGAAAAAGAGGAAACTCACTATCATATTTAAGTTTGGGTATTTATTTTTTAATGTATGTTTATGGTATAATCATTTTTTATGATCTAATAGAAATAATATTTCATTAGTAGTCTTCTATTTGTTTTTAGTTCTTACGTTTTTTTTTTATGTTCATATGTTTCTATATCTTGTTAGAATGTGTTTAGATTAATTTTTTGTGGTTGTTTAATATTTTTATTTTTATCTTCTCATCTATAAATATGTGTTTTTATCATGATTAGTATTTATTTTATTCTCTTATTTGTTTTCACATGTATGATATGTATGTATATCTTGTTTTTGATATGATTAATATGTGATTTTGTTGTAATATTTCTTTTATTTGTTCTTGTATGATTGTTTCTGTGTATATACATATATGTTAATATTCCTTGGTATTAGCATGTTATGTGTATCATTATATACTCTATATGTAGTTTACGTGTGTATATATATATATATATATATATATATATAGGGTATTATATTATAGATGTAGCTTGTATATATTATATAGATATGGTGTGTGTATATACTGCTTTTATGTTCTTATATATATAGCATAGTTTCTTATATATATATATATATATATATATAGTTTACTCCCGTTTAAAATTTGTTGTTGTTGTTGTTATCATTATCATCATCATCATTATTATTATTATTATTATTATTATTATTATTATTATTATTATTATTATTATTATTTCCTAAAAAAATCCGCAAATCTTTCTTATTCATTTTTTAGCTATTCAAGTTTTGCTTTATTCCTTTTTAGTCATTAAATTCCTATTTTTGTACATATTTAAATGTGGTATTTTGTCCTATCCTAAATCATTGTTTTCCTTTTAATTACCATGTATTTATTTTCTATATTATATAAATATTATTGTTTTGTAAATAATATATGATATTATATAGTACCATTAACATATACGTAGCATTATGTATTTTTTTGTATATATGAATTACATTGGCTTTTTTATATTTCACATTACTACTTTTTATGTTTTGTACATATTCGAATATAAATTGTCAATGTGATGCCCTTTTATTCGAGCGTAAACGTGGCTAGTACCAAGCGTAGTGATGGTGGTCTTTCGATTTACTCCCGAATAACAAGGCCTTTAAAATCTACTCGCGCTTATAACCAAATTTTAATTTAATCGTCACTTTAATTCGGAAAGTTTAATATTAATAAAGCGATAATTATTAAAGTACCAATTTTAGGCGGTGTGGGGGTGATAATCCTTTCCCATCCGTAACCGACTCCCGAACCCGACATTTTTAAAATCTCTGGTTTTTATGGTGCACAGCCTACCTTAGTGCCCGATGGCGACTCTATTTTTAAAATAATACGGTTTTTTCTAAAACCCCAATAGAAGACATTTCTTAAAATACCCAAAAGACCCCAAACACCTTAAAACCTCATTTTTTAGCAAAAAAAGGATCGCTACAGATGGCGACTCCACTGGGACACTTTTTTTTTTGTTTTCAAAGATAAAAGAGAGTCGATATTTTTAAATAATTATCTATTTACTAATATTGAAAATTCTGGATTAAAGTAACTATTAAATTAATATTTGGTTATAATTGCGCGTTTATTTTAACTCATTTAAAATTTGGCATATAAACCCGTCCTTTTAAGTGGGGGAAAACGCTAGTGCTTTCGTGTGGATATCATTCCTCCGTATGGGCCTAGCAAGTACCTTCGGGGCTCGAGTACCTTATGCTTTCGTGAGGATATCGTTCTTTCGTATGGGTATAAGCGAATGTGTCCCCCTGAGTTGAACCCGGTTGAAAGGAGCCTATAATGGGTGATGATCGGGGGCCTTGCTACTCTTAGTAGGGGACAACAAGGACAATTCGGGTACCTCTTAGCACCAAAACTTCATGTAGAGAATATAGAAAGCCCACCATTTCAGAGCCATACAGATAACTTAGGTGTTTTAGATGGGATAAACAGGATTGCTCTGCTTGTTGCCTTATCTACTTCGCTTTTTATTTATGTATTTATTGAGTTTATTCGGTACTAACTCATTTCTTTTTTTATTTTATTTTATTTTATTTTTTACTTTACACATACTTTTGTTGCATTAACATTGCATGACATAAAGGCGTTGGTTCAAGTGGTTTGTCCGAGCAGAAATCTTACATTTTTACCTTATTTACTTTAATTTATTCATCTAATAATTTTAATTCCAAACTGACCCATTTTTTGTGATCACATGATAATTAAATCTATTCATCTTTGCATTAACTACATGACATATCATAATATTTTAATTTTTGCATTCTACTAGCATGAAATGCTGATTCACGACTGGTTTTCAATTTGAAAAATTATCATCGGGTGAAAATCTAGCACTCTATGTATCAAGGCAATATTTGAAGTTGCAAATAAATCTCGTGAATTCGGAAGTTGAGCCACGATAACCATTTTTGAATCAGTATTTTCACATCTAAGACATGCATTTTGCATTTACATGCATACATTTTGAAAATTTTAAATTCGGTCCTCGTGTTACCCCATTAGATATAACAAAGTTGGTCGACCTAGCACCTTACAGAACCTTTTACAAGAGTCTGATCTTGGGGCATGTCCACAAGTACCATCTACATCTTTTACAAACAGTGTGCCTCTAACAAGGCCCTAGTTTGGGGCATTCTTTGACAAAGTCCAGGCTTTGTTGTCGAGTCGAACTTTTGCATCCCTAAAATGTCTACATCGATCACAGTCTGCAAAACTTCACCTGATCCAAAAAATGATGAGCTGCCATGAACTAACTTATGAACCCAAATTAGGGGGAAACAAAATGTGCTCCATGGTTTCAAATTTGCTACAGGAATATTCTCAGACAATGGCATAAAACGAACAAAATTTTGGGGCATGCTCCCAAATGAAAGCTAATTCAAAGAAAGGTGATTGAACCCAGGACAAAGTCGGGGCACCGCCGCATAAAAAAACCAAGATCCTGACAGGACCAGTGAGAAGTCAAGGGCACCCCTTTTAGGGCCATAAAAGAAAATCATGTCACATTTATGCATTTAGTTACATTCATCTTGCATTGAATCTTTTTTGCATATGTCTCACATTTAGATTAAGTGTATACACCAAAATCACCATGCATTTAGGATAGAGACATACATTTAGGCATAAAATTAGATGCATTCATGTATTTTTGTTTGTACATATAAACAGGTCACTGAAAGAGATTGAAAATCCTCAACATGAGGGCAATCATGACAGCCAACCTTAGTCTTGGAGGAGGCCAAACACAAAAAAGATGCTGAAACATCTAAATAAAAGGTACCAGTAACAAAATTTTTTGAACATTTACTGACTAATGTTTTTTTTTTCATTTTCAGGTCACACATCTCCGCCAGTAGAGCAGCAGAAGTAACTTTTTTGGATCTTACCTTCGTCATTGGTGATAGACCAACATTTCTGGATTTTGCTTTACCGTTGATGGTGCATCGGCTTAGATATTTTGAAGATCTCGCTTCTCCGTTGATGGTGCAACATATCCAAACATTTCTTCCAGATTTTGCTTTGCTGTTGATGATGTAGCAGATCAAATTTTGAAGATCTTGTTTCTCCGTTGATGGTGCAACAGACCCAAACATTTCTTCCAGATCTTGCTTCGTCGTTGATGATGTAACAGATCAAATTTTAAAAGATCTCGTTTCTCCGTTGATGGTGCAACAAATCAAATTTTTGTCAAAGTCTCGTTTCTCCGTTGATGGTACAACTAGACCAATTTTTTCTTTGGATCTTGTATCCTCCTTATAGTTATAGGTCAAAAAATGAAAAAACAACAAAAAATAACAACAAAAATTCAAAAAAATGAAAGAATTGAAAAAAGAAAGTTAGAAAAAAATAAAAAAATAAAAAATTGAAAGAAAAAAATCATCACAAAAAAATCAAGTTGTTATTATTCGCTGATCTTGCTCCTCCGTTGATGGTGTAGTAGGGCTCAAGTTGATGTTCTGCTTCTTCGTTGATGGCAAAGTATAATCCAAATTATTCAATCTAGCCCTTCCGTTGATGGTAAGGCTAGTTTTAAGTTGCCAAATTATCCGATTATGTCCCTCCGTTGATGATGTGGATGGGTCTAAGTTGCTGAAAACAAATCATGCTCCTCCGTTGATGGTGTAGTGTGGTTCGAGTTGGTGTTCTGCTTCTCCGTTGATGGTGTAGTAGAATTTAAATTATTATCCGATAATGTCCCTCCATTGATGGTGTGGCTGGGGTCCAAGTTGCCAAAATCAAATCATGCTCCTTCGGTGATGGTATAATGTGGTTTATGTTGGTGTCCTGCTTCTCCGTTGATGGCGTAGTGGAATCCGAATTATCAGATCATGTCCCTCTGTTGATGGTGTGGCTGGGGTCCAAGTTGCTAAAATCCAATCATGCTCCTCCGTTGATGGTGTAGTAGGATTCTAGTTAGTGTTCTGTTTCTCCTTTGATGGCGAGGTAGAATCCAAATTATCATCTGATCTTGTCCTTCCGTTGATGGTGTGGCTAGGTCCAAGTTGCTGCTATTCAACCCTGCTCCTCCGTTGATGGTGTAGTAGGATTCCATTTAGTGTTCTGCTTCTCCGTTGATGGCGAGGTAGAATCCAAACTATCATCTGATCTTGTCCCTCCGTTGATGGTGTGGCTAGGTCCAAATTGTTGCTATTCAATCCTGCTCCTCCGTTGATGGTGTAGTAGGGTTCCAGTTAGTGTTCGGCTTCTCCGTTGATGGTGTGGTGGAATACAAATTGTTATCTATTCACTTCCATCCGTTGATGGTATGGATGAGTCCAAGTTACTATCATCCGATCTTACTCCTCCGTTAATGGTGTAGTAGGGTCCAAAATGTTATTATTCGATCTTACCCCTCCGTTGATGGTGTGGTTAAATCCAAATTTACTGACCTTCAAGTTCCCTTTATTAATGTTGTAGCTAGAAAATATCAAAAAAAGAAAAAAAAAGAAGAAAAAAGAAAATCAAAATGAGCTTTCAATCTTTTGATCCTGCCTCTTCGTCAGAATTGTAGCTGGATCAGACATCAGAACTTTCGTTCATCGATCTTGCCTCTTCATCGATGCTGCAGCGGGATCGAATTTTGTAGACACTGTCTCTTTGTCAGTGTTGCAGCTGGATCGAGGTTTCTTTAGGTATTAGCTCATCATCAATAATGTAGAAAGTTGAACTCATTTCTCTTCCCCAACAGACAACCCCTTATTGTGAAGATTTTGCTTCCCAAGAGTGACAAGGTGGATCAACCAAGACAAGAAAGAGGGTATGCGTCAAAGAGAAAGAAGATCTACCGAAGAAAGAAGACACGCGTCAAAAGGAGAGAAGTTTAGCTAGATCAGACAAAAATGGTTATTCTTGTCTTTGCTCTATTCCTGTTACACAACAATGAGCAAAGAGGGGCAACTGTAATACCCATTTTTTGTCTGAGCCCCAAATTATATTCGAATCACTTATCCTAGTTAAACCAAATTCAAAAAAATAAAAAATAAAATAGCAAAAAAAGGGGCATGCCGCCCCATGCCCTGCCTCCCCCATACTTGCACCTTGCTTCATCCATGCTTGCCCCATGCCTTGCATTGCTTTCTCATACTTCACTCAATATTTTTTATTTTATTTTCCCCATCATCCATTTTATAACCACACCACAAATTGGAGAAAAGGGGCTGGCCATTTCATTTTCATTTTAAAAAAGGGGAGCTCACGGCAGATTAAAAAAAAAGTGAATGACTCATATTTTTTTGGTTTTGGAGAAGATACCACAAATTGGAAAGAAAATGAAGAAACTCACTACCATATTTAGGTTTGGGTATTTATTTTTTGATGTATGTTTGTGGTATAATCTTTTTTTTATGATCTAATAGAAATGATGTTTTATTAGTAATCTTCTATTTGTTTTTAGTTCTTACGTTTTTTATATTTTTTTATGTTCATATGTTTCTATATCTTGTTAGAATGTATTTAGATTAATTTTTGGTGGTTGTTTAATATTTTTATATTCTCATCTATAAATATGAGTTTTTTTATCATAATTCGTATTTGTTTTATTCTCTTATTTGTTTCTACATGTACGGTATGTATGTATATCTTTGTTTTTGATATGATTAATATGTGGTTTTATTGTAATATTTCTTTTATTTGTTCTTGTACGATTGTTTCTATGTATATACATATATATTAATATTCCTTGGTATTTAGCATGTTATATGTATCATTATATACTCTATATGTACTTTACGTGTATATATATAGGGTATTATATTATAGATGTAGCTTGTATATATTATATAGATATGGTGTGTGTATATACTGCTTTTATGTTCTTATATATATAGAATAGTTTCTTATATATATAGTTTAATACCGTTTAAAATTTGTTTTTGTTAATATTATTATTTCCTAAAAAAATTCGCAAATCTTTCTTATTCCTTTTTTAGCTATTCAAGTTTTGCTTTATTTCTTTTTAGTCACTAAATGCCTATTTTTGTACATATTTAAATGTGGTATTTTGACCTATCCTAAATCATTGTTTTCCTTTTAATTACCGTGTATTTATTTTCTATATTATATATATTAATGTTTTGTAAATAATATACGATATTATATAGTACCATTAACATATATGTAGCATTATGTATTTTTTTGTATATATGAATTACATTGGCTTTTTTTATATTTCACATTACTGATTTTTATGTTTTGTACATATTTGAATATAAATTGTCAATGCGGTGCCCTTTTATTCGAGCGTAAACGTGGCCAGTATCAAGCGTAGTGATGGTGGTCTTTCGGTTTACTCCCGAATAACGAGGCCTTTAAAATCTACTCACGCTTATAACCAAATTTTAATTTAATCGTCACTTTAATCCGAAAAGTTTAATATTAATAAAGCAGTAATTATTAAAGTACCAATTTTGGGCGGTGTGGGGGGTGCTAATCCTTCCCCATCCGTAACCGACTCTCAAACGCGGCATTTTTTAAATCTCTGGTTTTTATGGTGCCCGACCTACCTTAGTGGCTGGTGGTGACTCCATTTTTAAAATAATACGGTTTTTTTCTAAAACTCCAATGGAAGGCATTTCTTAAAATACCAAAAAGATTCTAAACACCTTAAAACCTCGTTTTTTAACGAAAAAGGATCGCTACAAGCTCTAAGGGCTATGTTTAAAACCTACTAGATTCTTATAAATTAATGTTTTTTTAATGAAATCTATTAAAATACAATTAATTGTAGATATAATTAATACTCGACAAAAAAATATTATTCTATTAATTTTCCTAAAACAAACATAAAATTTATGACATTTGAATACCGCCTAAACCCTAAACTATAATCCCTAAACCATAAACCCTAAACCCTAAATAATATATCATAAACAATAAACCCTGAAAACCATCTCATGAAACCTAAACCTTAAACCAAACCCACCTCATGAACCCTAAACCACACCTCATAAACCATAAACCACACACTACAACCACATAAAAATCATAAACCCTAAAACCTAACACATAACCTCTAAACCAAAAACATCCTAACCCAAACTCTAAAACATAACCCCTACAACCATTTAAATCATAAATTGTAAACCCTAAACCCTTTTAAGTGAGTATTAGTTACATTAAGCACCATAAATTAATAAAGTATAATCTTTTAAGAATGTAATTAATCTCATCTTAGTAGATTCCATTGAAAAGTAAAAAAAATCATTAATAATATAAATCGTGTTAATTCTTATATACAACCACCAAGATTGTGTATAGCAAAACCCTTAAATAAAATATAAAATTAAGAGATTAAATTGTAAAAAAAATATTCATCCAAACTTTTAGGTTATTCAATTTTATTTTATAACACAAAATTTATTTTAAAATTTTAAATTTAATATATAAAAATCACGTCATGTCAAATCAAATCAAATTTAATTTTTTTAGCCAAACTTTACTTACCGTACCCAACACGCTCATGGAGCAATGGTTAAAGCTCTTGTGTCGTTGGCCACAATAACTAGAATTGAAGTCTTAAATAGTGACATCCTCTCCCTTTACATCATAATTATACCAAAATAAAAAACAATTTACTTAACAAAAAAGGGAAAAAGATCTCTTTGGTCCAAATTTGTTAAATATTTTAGAATTATTAATAATATTGATATAATGTGTAAACATTAAAAACTAAAATTATTATTGTATTAATAAAAAATATGTAAAATGGATGGATAATATTAATTTTGTAATGAACTATTCTTAATTTCTCACTTTTAAAAGTAACAGCGACTAAATTGTTGTTTTTTCATAGGGACTAATTTATTCAATTACGAAATTAAGGAGGACTTAAAATGAGGGTTTGAAAATAGAGATAAAAAGATATAACCTCACCCAAAGCTAACCAATCAGATTCCAGCAATGAAATACCCGAAATCCTGATAATGGTGCCTTTGTATTTCCCTCCGCACTGGTATAGCATCTTATCTAAGCCCCAATCACACCTCTCACACAATCCCACATCGACAAGTACAACCCCCGAAATTATGACCACCACCAACTCTCTAGGCTCCCTCCACCACCGTTACTCTTTCCTCAAACGCCTATCCACCTCAGAATCCAACCTCCCTCCTCCTCCTTCCTCACTCTTCCTCCACCCCACCACCACCACCGCCACCACCACTACAACAACAACAACCTCCACAACGACCACCTTCTCTCTTTCCCCTCCAACTTCCACCGCTACCACCTCCCAAGAACAACCTATCTCCTTCGACACCCTCCAACACCACCTCTCCACTCAAAACTTCTTCCAGGCCGATGAGGAGACTCGCCGTCTCCTCATCGTCCTAGCAGGCGAAGCCGCGCAGAAACGCGGCTACGTCTTCTTCTCCGAGGTGCAGTTCATCGCCGAGGCTGACCTGAAAGCCATCGACGAGCTCTGGAGACAGTACAGCAATAACAGATTCGGGTACAGTGTCCAGAAAAAACTGTGGCAAAAAGCTAACAAGGATTTCACCAAGTTCTTTCTCAAAGTCGGGTGGATGAAGAAGCTGGACACCGAAATAGAGCAGTACAATTACAGGGCTTTCCCGAGCGAGTTCACGTGGGAACTCGGCGATGAAACATCGGAGGGTCATCTGCCATTGACGAATGCTTTGAGAGGAACTCAGTTGCTCAACAGTATTCTTAGCCACCCAGCTTTCGACGGTGAAGAAGACGACAAAGCAGCTGAAAATGAAGTTAAAGGGAGTTTGAGAGACAATACAAATGGCCCGAAGCCACTCGGCAGCTTATTTCCGAAACCAGATTATAGCTTTTGATCAGGTTTTTTCAATGGTTTTTTTAGAAAAAATACACCGTGAAATGAATCCGAGTTGGCTCAGTTGGGTCTTAAACTTTTCAGTTAATTATTTAATCAATGCTTGTAGTATTCATCATTAAGTGGGTGAAACTATTGCCTTCTCGTTTTCACTGTAATTTCTTCTTGTTTTATTTGAAACTTTGATTGATTCGCCCGCAATGATTTTTTCAAGTGGACACAGTGGCTCATTGGTACCTTTAGAAATATTAAATGTGGAAGTTTGAAGTTTTTTTTTTTTGTTTAATATTCAACTCATTATCTATTAATATGAATTGAATTTTACAAAGTTTAGATATTTTTAATTTAATCATATTTTCTAATAATACACTATGAACATTTAATTGAACATGCTCACATATAGTTAAAAAATTTAGTGAGTAATAAATACATTGACAATAAATAAACATATTTTTTAGATATAAAATAATCCAACATAAATATTAATAATTACATTATAAATAATCAACATAAACATTAATATCGTTAAGTATCTTTTATACAAAAAATATCAAGCTCAAGAGTTAACATTGATAAACTGAACAAATTTCTATTTAAACTCGTTCGTTTAATATAATTTTTTTATTTATACTTATTTATTTAATTTAATAAATAATATAATAAAATTTAAAAATAGTTCATCAAATACTCTTTTTAGTTCGTATTCCTATACATGATGCTAAGATAAGATAAGTCTCGAACGTAAACACCCAAGGTCTCAAAATCTCATCCTTACACCGAGTTGATATTTCTTAAAATGTAAACTAACACGTTTAACATTTATGTATTATATTTTTATATTATTTGATTTTGTAATATTTTTAGGAATTGCCTATAATAAAAAATGTTATAAAAAATAGTGGTCTGCATTGTATAAAAAAATGAAGCTCCATATTTATCCAAACGAATAGTATTGAAGCTCTTTTTCTTTGCTTCAGATATTGGCCACGTCTCCAACATGTTGGGGCTATTGCTCTCCACACATATAAATGGCTTAATTTAAGTTTGGTACCTGAACTTATCAACTACTTCCAATTCGGTACTTGATTTTTTTTCTCAACTTAATACCAAACTTATATTGTGTCAACTAACTAATCTCCTATGTAGCACCCGTGATTATAAGTTGATATTCACGAATATATTTATTTAGTGTCCATAAGCATACAACCACTAAATGAACGAAGACAAGCATACATTATTTTAAATAAACGAATACAGTTTGATACTCTCAACTAACATAAATTGAATACAAACAAAGTTAAAAACAAACATGAATCGAAACCTCTTTAGTGTTCGTTCAATGTTCACAAACATGTTTAGTTTGTGTCCACGAGTATACATTCATCAAATGAATAAAACGAACACATATAATTTTTCCTACCTAAAGGGGAGGGGAGGGGGACTCTAGGGGAATGAATAAGTGCTTATAGTGGTCTAGAACTCATGACCTAAGGGAAATGAGAGAACAAAGATAAGCATCTTGGCCAACCGGACAAACGTACTTATGTAAATTTAAATACCCAAACACAATTTTAAAATTCTTAGTGAAATAAACTGAACACAAACAAACTTTTTTGGTTTGAGCCAAGTTATCCATTGTCAATAGCAGTGACTAATCCTCTCGTCATAGGCAGAGACAAAGCCACTTATAGGTGGGAGGGGCAATTCCTCCATTTGAAGGGTTAATTGTATTTTAGGCCCTACGATTTTGAAAACATTGCAATTAAGCCCTTACCTCTTCCAATATTTGATGGTTTATCTTTTTTAGGACCCTATCAATTAAAATATGATCCCTTATTTTTAGTTTAATTACTTTTTAAGGCTTTTCAATTTTAAAAAGTGTAGACTTAAACCTAAACTTTTTTATTTTTTATGATTTAATTACTTTTTAATACCTAATCATTTCAAAGTTAATCAGTCAGACCCCCCGTAGTTTAATCATGACACCGTCCCTGGCCGCAGGTGCTCTCATTAGGAGGTAAACGACTGACTATAAAATGTATTTCATTCCATAAAAATATAATTATAAAATTTATATTAATTAACAATTCCATTTTTATTATTTAAAATAACAAAAGGGATCAGCATATTCAAAAATAATCTAGGGAAACTCGCCCATTATTAAAATGATCGTCTCTCAATCACATGGGATGGGCCGATGGGCATTTAACAAAATTTTTCGAAAAAAACATTTAAAAGACATAAATATCCTTCTTAATTTTAAAAAAAATAGTTTTAATATTTTAAAATAAATTAATATTCAAATAATTTTTGACATTAATTCTTAGTATACCTATAGAATAACATTTTTTTATTGAAAACTATAACTCTTTTTTGGTTACCTTTTCGGTTTTCTGAATTTTACCCTGACTAATTCGAACCGACCTACGTCGCACACCTGGTTTAGGCGGGTGAGTCTCTCAGCGGAGATTTTCTACACACATGACGCTTCGAACTCGATACCTGCTTAAGTGGAATCAAACTGCTTATCACTTAGATCATCCCGTTGATTGAAAACTGTAACTTTAATTGTTTTATTTTTTGAATAGAAGCCGCTAGTTTTATTAAACGAGAAAATACTCAAAAATTATAATAAGGGTTTACAACTATCATCCTAAACTAAATATATAATTTGGACATTTTTCTTAAAACTAGCCACTTTATATCATAC